>CM046450.1:63139762-63377888 GCA_025506515.1 Flaveria trinervia | reverse complement strand
GTCATCATCAGCAATCCCCTGAGATCATCCATAATGAAACATAGATTGTCGTTATTACACCCAGTGAACTGACCATCAACACTTACAAATGCAGAATCAGAAGTGCTTGAAGAGGAAATTAATATGCTCATCATACTGGCATTCAGAATGCATATTCTGACTCATGACCCACCAAGGCAGTGTTGCCTTGTATAAAGTCTTCAGTGAGCTTTCCAGATGAAGACAGCTTTCTCTTCTGTTCTATCTCTCTCTCAAAAGTGAGCAATTTCCCATGGAGTTGGGTGAGAGATAGTTTGTCCAAACTTGCACTGGAGCGTAGGACAATAGTATATGTGTCCCATCTCTCAAGCAGTGATCTGAGAAATCTGTTATTCATCTGAATATTGGTGTATTCAAGTTTGACCATTTTTAGTTCAGAGATCAAACAAGAAAACCGCTCATATGTTGAGTCAGTGTCTCACCCTTTCTATGAGAGAATGTCTCATATTGTTGGGCAAGAATTTCTCTATTATTTGCCAAGACCTCATCTGTTCCTCCAAATTGTTCTTTCAAAGCAATCCAGAGGGTCATGGGCAGTTTCATGATGCATTAGCCAGAATAGATTTCATTGGGCAATGCCATGGCCAGAATTCCATGGGCTTTTGCATCAATCTCAAGCAACTTCTTATCCTCATCTGAGTATTGCTCCCTCCTCTTCGGAACCATTTGATTGGTTTCCGGGTTATTCACCATAGGCTTGTGTGGACCATGTACCACTGATGTCCAACACCCTGCGCTGTTAACAGACAGGTGATGGAGCATA
Organism: Flaveria trinervia; assembly: GCA_025506515.1. NCBI lineage: Eukaryota > Viridiplantae > Streptophyta > Magnoliopsida > Asterales > Asteraceae > Flaveria > Flaveria trinervia. The sequence continues at coordinate 63,377,086 of CM046450.1, read as the reverse complement.
CGTCTTTGCCATATGTTATACTCATTCCTAGCAGCATAGGAGGCTTGGTTGAGGAACCAGTATTGTGAGGATCATTGGAGGGAGTGGTCATTTTCAGTTCAAAAACAGTTAGTTCAAGTTTTAAAAAGTTTTAGACAACCCACACAAACTCAATGAGAACCAAGAAAAAGATCACAGGATGAATGAGCAGAAATACAGAAAATTCAATCTCTATAACCGTTTCTTGCAAAAACAAAAGCTAATTCAATCAACTTGGATTTTGAATAGCAGTTTCAATGATCAATTATTAGATGATCAATGATTAACCTGCTCTGATACCATTTGACAGGATCAGTGATCACAATTTGATGTATCAGAATACAAAGCAGCGGAATACAACAAGAATTAGACAAATTGTAGCAAGCAATCGATACTTGTAAGCATTAAGATCGCATACGGTTATAGGGAGAGAATATGTATTTCTGATTTCTAGGAATGTTTATAGATGTAGAATATTTCTAATCAAATCAATCATTCATTCCATTTAATTACTCATTCCCCATTGTTACAATAGGTTGTCACTCCTTATATAGAGTGCAACAGTCACTGCTGTTATCACGGAAAGTGACAACTGGCAGATCCAATACAAAAATAACTAATTCTTAACAAACTACTGAAATGTTCACAACTACTGAGAACATATCAGCATGTTAAGTACAAAATATAAAACTACTGAAACTACAACGACTGAAGAACAAACTCTTCAGTCGTTTTACAAAACTACTGAAACATAAATATAAAACTACTGATATCACAACTACTGAAGAAGTACTCTTCAGCAGTTGTGACAAACTACTGAGGCTTCAGTACTTGATCTTCAGACTTTGACCTTCAGGTGTTTCATCAGCTGATGACTTCAGTAGATATCATCAGCTGATGTCTTCAGTCTTTGTCTTCAGACTTTGTATATCAGTTGTTGATCTTCAGCACTTGTGAACTCTTCAGCTGTTGTACTTCAGTACTTTGGTCTTTCAGCTTCAGCACTTGTGTTCTTCAGCTGTTGTACTTCAGCACTTTGGTTCTTCAGCTGTTAAGGTCTTCAGCACTTGATCTTCAGCTGTTGAAGTCTTCAGCACTTGTCAAACTACTAATGAGGCTTTCAGCAGTTGTTGTGATACCGTGTGGGACTTAGAGGTTTTCTGATCTTGGCTCATTGGTTCTTTTGGTCCAACACATTTGGTCTATGTAGTATCAATCATCTAAGCGATGAATTCATCGTAGAATGCATATTCTGTCGATAATCACTTGCACACTAATGCACATGCCTTGCTCTATAAAGATCGTAACAAATTCAAGAAATCCTGAGGTTGGGTGAGCATTTTGCCAAATGATTGGGGGTCAGAGCATTCTAAGTATTTAAACGAACCTTAACGAATCATCTGATTCTTGTTGAAAAAGATAGGGCATGGGTTTAAGTGGACAAACATATCAGCAATCGTTTTTGATCTGTTAGAGAATTTCAAAAATCATTCAAAGACTATGATTAGAGTCAGTTATTAGTGTGATATTATTGCTCATCGATGATTAATTTCATCTTTGTACTAAAGTATCCTTAGGGTGTGATCTCATGATTTATTCATTCTCGATCATAATAAATTATAATAAATTTTTTCTTAAAGTCTTTTAAGTTCAGCCAAATTATACTCTCGTAGACATTTTCACAGAGCGAAATTGCAGTTTCGTTCGGTACTTTCGCTCTGTGCGAGGTCAATTTCGATTAGAGTTTCGCCGGGCGAAATGGTAGCTTCGCCTGGCGAAACTATAGCTTCGCCCGGCGAAACTCCTGTTTCGTTCTGTGCAAAACTATATGCTATTTAACTCATTTTGCGAAATTACTTTCTCATTTTCGCACAATCGAAAGTTTAGGCTTCTTAGGGTTTTTCAGTGACTTTTGTGTGCGTCTTTGACTTACTGTGATTTTGTTATTGATTGACCATTGTATCTTGCTCGCAAGTGGGTCTTGAACTCAGAACCATAACTTAATCGAAGTTTAACCGCAACATTGTGGGTCCATTCAATCGAGACTCTTCGGTACCTTCGCAGTTCTTACTACAAAAGTACCGATAGTCTAGCGAAACGGAATGAAAGTTCATGATTTTTAGCGAAACTATGAGGTTATGCCATCTGAGCGAACTTAACAGTTTCGCGACTAAACTTCAGTTTCGCTGTGCTGAAACTATACTTTCAGCCTGTCGAATCTACTTCACTATCTTGCCGAAACTAATGTTCCCTTTGCTGGCTAAACTATACTTTCACCTGCCCAAACTAAAATTCATTCTGCGAATCTCTAGTTTCAGCCAACGAAATTAATTTAATTTTTGTGTAATCTTTATTCTTTTCTTATCCTTATTTCATATTAGCATTTAATACATTATTCGAATTCTTTTAATTTGTCTCTAATATTTAATGGCGAACCTAAAGTTTGATGAAAGAAACAACTCACCGCCATCTTAGACGATACACATCCTAAAGCAGCTGTCTTTAGAGACTGCAGGATCGTTTAAGGTCTTGAACACAATTACAACACAACAACACAATGAGAAGATTAACTAAACTTTAATCAAACAGTGAACTAGGTAACCAAAGTGATACAAAGAACACAAGTAAAGCAAGAGACAGAACAAGAGAGTATAGTTTTCAAGGGAGCAGTATTGCTTTCTCAAGTTCTTTTACAAGTGTTACAAAGCATAAAGAAAGATACAAGAACTTGGAATACTTATACTACAACCTACAGCCGGCTATACTTTGAAAGCCAGCTGGATACAATTGACTAGACACTAACAAAATCAATTGTAGGATCAAATGGCATATCTGCCTTTTGACCTTGTGACTATGACATGCCATAGCTCACATCCTTATACATTATACAAAGGATAAAGTACATAAAGTGGAAAGTTTCAGACTCAAGACCTCAATGTACAGTTACCAAAAGCATGGACCTTTTCACCAACTCTTGTAAGTTGGTGACTTATCAGAGACGCAGCGGAAAAGGTGCTTTATGGAATAGTACATCAGATAAAGCATGTGTACTAAAAGTCTTCGGAAGAAATCTGTCTTCATAGAGTGAAGCTTCGGAAGACTTTGTCTCTTGAAGCTTCGAAAGACTTCATGTTTGGCTTCGGAAGATATTGGTCTTGGCTTCGGAAGATATTACACTTAGAGTATTTTCTAATGCTTTGTGTAATTCTTCCGAAGAATTCTTCACTTCAGTACTTAGTGCATGTTGCTGAAACACTTAGGCAGTTTTGGGTTGCATCAGACTTCAGGAATCCTTACAGAGACTACATTCGCTAGCTACAAAGATCTCCTATTGCTTATGCTATATCTCATTCTACTACCATCTATGATCTTCACATCAGAGATTTCTAGAGAATAGCTAAGTATGATACGATAGGAAACACACAGAGGATTATTGCTAATGTCTTGGAGAATGAGGTGATCATTATAGCTGAGACAGTCTCGAGGATACTAAGACTAGACGAAGATACAGGAGAGGAAGTTTCTATGACTGATGCGGAGGTGTTTGATGCATTTAGGCATATAGGATATGAGGGACTAGCCTTTGGTATAAGAAAAGAGATCAAGAAGTCCTTCCTTTCCATGGAATGGATATACATAGCTCACATCTTTATTATGTGTTAAGATCATCGTAAAGGTGGACCAGATGGGCTGAATCTAGACTGGGCAAAAGCCATGGTGTTATGCTGTAGAGGAGAGAAGGAAAACATTGCTAAGTTGATATTTTCATGTATGGCAGAGAATGTGATGGCGTTGAAGAAGGATAAATGGCTGCTTTATCAAGATTTATGTAAATGATCTTGATGAACACGGTGAGGTTAAAAGGTTGGTGCAGATGAACACACATATCTTCGCAGACTGTTGTGCCATCTGTCACAACTTCAATGTAAGAATTACTCATCTATGGGAAAACATGTATCCAGTTGAAAGATGGAGTTATATCTAGCGAGTGGCCGAGTCTAAAAATAAAAGGGCTGAAGAGACCAGGGCACAACAAACAGATGATACTAAGAAAAGAAAAAGATATGTGAAGGGAAAGTATTATGACTTTGAAGAGGAGGTGATTGATATGGCTGAGGAGGTAAGGGTTGAGAAGAGAGAAGGTTGAAGAAGAAAGCTGATGTGGAGAGTCTGAAAGAAGAACTAAACAAAGTCACCAATCATTTATAGAGACCTCAAGGAAAGAGGAGAGAGGTGGATTAGATGAAGATGTGATTAGAAATACCAACAGATCTCTTGCTAATGAACTAAGCATGATGAAAACAAAACTTACTAATCAAGAGATTAGAGAGAGTCAAAAGGATGAGATGATTGAAGGTAGAAGAAAATGTTGGTGGACCAAAGCTTGTTGATAAAGAAGCTGTTTGAGCAGATAAATGAGTTAAAAGCTACTGCTCCCTTGCCTAATCAACTAACTCAATCAACTAACTCAATCTAAATTAGATGATTTAACTGATACTTCAAAATACCCATTCCTGAATATGGGTACGTCCTCCAGGGCAGGAGAGGGCACATCTGGTGCAACAACTGAAGGAGTGGAAGGTTCTGGAGTGGAAAAGGAGAATGAAATTATGGAGAATGTGGAGGAGATAATGGAAGCTGGGTTTGTCAACATGGGATTCGACATAGATAAAGATTTGGTTGTTGAGGAGGTAGTGAGAGAGAAATCTGTTGATAGGGAAGCTGAAAAGGGGAAAGGGCTAGTCGATAAAAGAAGAAGATGATGAAGAGTTGGTCGACTATGATTCAGAACCAGAATTTTACGAGGTTGATAAGAGGCTATATGTAGCCAAAAAGGGAGACAAAGATGGAGATGTGTTTGAAATGGCTAAAGAGGAATGGTTTGTCAATGAAAAATAGCCTGAAGAACTGACTCCCCTATTCCAAAACATGGAAGGGTTGAGCAAAAAAGAGGCTGACACGAGAATCATCAGTTGGTCTTATAACCCCAGCCTCAAAATGTTTATGATCAAGAGGCAAGGGGGGGTATTTCATACACACATAAGAGGAAGGCCTTTAAGACCTTACCCTAATAGGATCTGAGGAGGCTGGCAATATTCCAATACTGAATGTCTATCTTAGTGAAAGAGCCTCATTGTTGGAAAAGGAGATAAAAAAATGGCTTAAATGACAATTTTGAGTCCTTTGGATTTATGAAAGTGTGGAGAAAGAAGATTGAAGAATGATAAGGACTGGGAGACAGGGAAGGGAAAGATTATGCTAAGGGTGAAACCCCAAAGACGTGAACAGGTTCAGATGGCAGATCCCCTCCCCCAGCAACCACAGAACTTTGAGAAGTGGTTTTATGACAACAATACGGGGGATGCGGTAATTAGAGTGAAGAATGGAAGTGAATTCAAAGTATTTGATATGATAGAGCTATTCAGTTTTTGTGATGAAGACATGCTTGTTCTTTGTGAGAATCATATTAAAGCAGGTGCAGGTGATGAGACGAGAAAGGAAGCCAGTCTATTCATGACAGTGGCCAACAAAATTAGAGGTGTGAGGGCAGAGGTGAGAAGGCTTGCAGAAAGAGTGAGGGCCCAAGATGATCTAAACATGAACGTACAAGATTTGACTAGACAATTGAGCAAGCTAGTGGTCATCCCGAAGGGGCTAATGAAGCAGGAAAAGACCAAAGTGAATCATTTGCTGAAGCCCCTAAGGAGGTTGCTGCAGGAGCTGTATAGGACAAATCAGAGGCAGCGGGGGAGACTGGAGCTGACGTACAAATCAAGACGATTGATGGTGGTGAGTTCCAACCCAGGGGGAGTAATGCAGATCATGTATAGGTTGGACTCACCTTAGATTAGATTGTTTATATTTTTTTGTAATAGGCCTTATGCTAGCTTCCTTTTGTATGTAGTTAGCAGAATTTTGTTTTGCAGTCTAGCGAAACTGTGAGCGAAAAGTCAGCTGTTTAGTTCTCTCGGCGAACTGTTGTTTTTGATGGCGAAACTATAGTTTTGGTAGAACAGTTTTGCTGGTCGTGAAAGTGTCTATGAAACTAAGACTTCTATATATAGTTTTGATCATTTTCATTGATCATTGATGTGGCAAAATCCTACGTTTATCCTTGTTGCAAGTAACCTTTGTAAGCAATCATTTCATAGAAATATCATTGTGCTTTGTTATTATTGAGTATATTGATCATCATTGCCTTACTTTGATTGACTTTTTATTGTTCTCAATCTTCATCATCTTTTTTGTCTATTGTTTGTATTTGATAATAAACGATTCAACAACTCATTTTTATTGCAAATCGATCAAATGGACCAACAATATCAAATCTTTCTAAGATATCTTAGACATACTTAGATTGATTGATAAAGAACCCTTCCTTTATTTACCTCACCTAAATTCCAAGGAAAAAATCCATTTTTCCCATGGAACTCATCTCAAACTTCTTCTTCATAATGCTCTCAAAGTCTTTACACAATTGGTCATTTGAATAACTAAATATGATATCATCAACATATACCTGAAAAAGCAATGTGTCTTTCTCAGACTTCATAATAAAAAGAGTCTTATCAATGGTTCCTCTAATGTAACCACTCTTCAAGAGAAACTGAGACAAAGTCTCACACCATAGCCTAGGCACCTGGTGCAGCCCATAAAAAGCTTTATCCAATTTGCACAGTGTTGATCCGGGATAATCACACTTGAATCAAATCATGAAGATTATAGATCAAAATATGATAATCACCATTAAAACCCCTTTGACCTTTAATTAGATTGCTAATAATGTGTTTACAAGTAATTCCTTAATCTATTGGTCATACAACCATGCCAGAACCAAATTACAATTAACCTATTTATAGTCTAGACTAATATTCACTAATTGCAATTAACCCCCTAGACATAGGCTAATTAATAGAAATTGCATATAAAGCATAAAAATGACTCAAAAAAAGTAAAATATATTTTGTTCACACAAAATATATTATTACAATAAAACTCATAGTTATCTAAATCTTCAACGTCCCGTCTCGGTTCTTCATCTCGAATGTGTCGGGTTTAACTTTTGTGTTAACTTTGACTGTGATGTTGACTATTATTGACTTTGACTATGTTGATAATATAGACTATCTTGTACAGCTCCAACAATACTCCCCATTAGTCTATCATTATCAACGTCTTCAAATGAATTCAGCACCGAGAAGTCAATATTAGAAAGATATTCAATTTGAATCTTTTTGAATCTGATTAGAAAGATTATTTATTTCACAAGCTTCCCCTATATATGTGCTCCCCCCTTTTTGAATGCAACCTTTGCATGGATAATGGAACAAATTTCCCAAATCTCTAATCTTGGGTGCTTCGGATCATGTAGGAGGAGGATTCCAAGCTTAGTATCTTTAGCAAACTTGAGGAACAGATTCTCTGATCAGGTATACTGCTAAACTGATGATTGGCCATCACTTATAGCAAATATTTGAAACACATTCAAAAATACGATCTTAACATTTCTAATTAGATCATTTCATTTTAACAAAATAAACCTGTGTTTATTTGTGTTTAAAAACAAGCGAACCTGTGTTCAGTTGTATGCAATATCTGAAAAATACATGAAAAATGATAAAATTGTAACTGCATAATATGGAAGACCTAAAGAAATTTAGAAATGAAAATTCATAATAATTTTTTTTATTATATATATTTTTTATAACAATTTTTTATATGTTAATTTTTTTTAATAACCGAGAACTGTCGATCATGAGATCACATCCTCAAGATATTATTTAGCACAAAGATGAATTTAATCATCGACAAACAATAAGATCACACTGATAACTGAATCTAGTCACAGTCTTTGAATGAATATGAAATTCTCAAACATATCAATAACGATTGCTGATATGTTTGTCCACCTAAACCCATGCCCTATCTTTTTCAACAAGCAGTAGATGATTCGTTATGGTTCGGTTAAATACTTTAGAATGCTAGGCCCCATAATCATTTTGCAAAAATCCTCACCCAACCTCAGGATTTCTTGAATTTTGTTACAATCTTTAGAGAGCAAGGCTTGTGCATTAGTGTGCAAGTGATTATCAACAGAATATTGCATTCTGTGATGAATTCATCGTTTAGATGATTTGACACTACTTAGACGAAAATGGTAAGATCTCCAGGTCATTACTCATGTATAAAAAAGGAGATGACCATTTAATCATATGCCGATGAGAGCTCCAGGTTAGTACTATCATACAGCAAAGGAGATCATCACTCCAGGTCAGTACTTCCGTACAGCAGAGGACATTAGCATAAACACAAGACACATAAATACACCAAACATGACTCAATGATATGGCTTATATGATTTGTATCATGGAGGGTGAAAGATCAATTCTCAATCAAATTTTTGTCGGGACTCAGTTTTCGTGCAAGCCAAAATGATTGCGTAAAACCATACATCCTTAAGCATATATTTTAATTTATATCATCATATTGCTGTCTACTTTATTCTTCAGGCTGAGTCTACCAAGAATATCATTAAAGAATCAGTTTGTTTTTCTTTTATTTACAATTAAAAATAAGATGTAAATCAGGTCACAACATCATTACTATCTTTTCTCATTTTAAAACCTAATTCATGAAAGAACAAGCAATTCAAGAAGATATACAATCATTTCTCAGTGATCTCGAATCAAGTTCCTAGTTCTCTTTTACATTTTTTATGTATTACAGATATACTCTACCCCTAAATTTTATTTTTACAAACCTCTTTTTTATTTTTTTTAAAAACTGTACAAAAATAGATCTGTACAAATTGATCAAAAAACTAAGAAGATTTGTAAGTTCAAACAATGATAACAACAATAAAACCTATTTGATCTAAATTGATTGCATATGATTTGTATAATGTGAAAAACCCCCTAATCAAATCGTCATCAACCATCAACCAGCACTATTGACAAATAACCTATTTGTAGTCTAGATTAATATTTACTAATTGGACTTAACCCCCTAGACTTAGGCTAATTAATAGAAATTACATATAAAGCATAAAAATGACTCAAACAAAGATAAAATATATTTTGTTCACACAAAATATATTTATTACAATAAAATCCTAGTCATCTAAATCTTCAATGTCTCATCTGGTTCTTCGTCTCGAACGTATTGGGTTTGACTTTTGTTCACTTTGACCATGACGTTGACTTTTGGTGACTTTGACTGTGTGATAATATTGACTATCTTGTACAACTCCAACAATACTCCCCCTTAGGCTATTATTATCAACATCTTCAAACAAAATCAGTGTTGGGTTTGCAAGAACATAAAACTAACTTTAACCTATTAAACTTACTGAAAACGCAGCGGAATATCAACATATTATTGACTTACTTATAAGCTGAAAAATATGTTCATTAGGTGACCATTTGAATGTATAAAGCAAACCCTAAACAAAGGATCTTAAATATGTGAATAAGCAAGCATGAACACATAAAAACAAGCATAATAGACAGCCATTAACAAGCTGCCAAAACTACCTTTCAGCAGTTGAGATCAATACTTTCAAAAGGGCTGCCAAAAACATGGATTTGATGAAGATGGAGATGTCAAAATCGGCCAAGACTCCAAGAAGAGGAGGTCCTCAAGCTAGTATACCCCAAGCAATGTGCAAACACTCTTCTTGTTAGGGAGATTAACACCAAGAGTGATTCCAAATCCACTCAATCAGCTGAAAAAACCGAGAACTCTTTTGGGAGAGAAAAGACTTCAAAAACCACTTTGCACGTGTGTGTTAGATGATATGGTAGTGTGTAAGACCAGCATTCAAGTTCAAGAAGGTGAAAACCCTCTCATTGGAGAGGGTTTGGGCGGCCAAAAACACTTGACCAAAAAATTTTCCCTCTTAAAATTCACTAAACAAACTTTATAGATTGGTCCGTTGTAAGTTTGTACAATTAACCTTTAGTTGTAAAACTTATACACTCTTTTAATTACTTAATGTTATCTAACTAACTTAAATAACACTAAGTAATATTCTTGAAAAATATCCTAATAAGTTGTTCCATCTCTCATGCAACTTATTTCGAAAACCCATTTTCTAAATTTGGTGTTATTATTCAATTACATGATCATATCATCAATGAATATAATTGGTGTTTGCTAAGCTTGTTATTGGGTCTAACCCGACTTGGATCATAACGTACTAACCGCATCAATATTCTATGTGTCTTGGGCACATAATCTCCCACTTGCCCAAGATTCATAGAAGATTGATGCAACCAGTAAATACCGCCTAACAACGGTTTACTAACCTTAATACGCATGACTTATAGCCATTCAATAACATCATCTATTCAAGTATCCTACTTGAAATGATTTAGGTGAATTAATCATCTATCCTTTTGTACAGATGTCAAGTTAAATTCAAGAACACAGAGTGATCATTCCTTGTTGATTTAACTTATCAGGCCTTAGACATCTAACTCTCAACGAATAAGAGGAACAAATTCCATCTTGACTACATACGTTTCTCACAAACACCTCGTATCATACCTGAACATACCCTTATGTACTGTCCATTATTTCAGAGCAGTGAAGAATCAGCTCATGGCATAATACTTGGTGAATATCAAAACCCAATATGTATCTCAGGTCGGAGGATACCAAATGATATTCGCCTTTACTCAAAATTACTTAGGATCAATCAATAAGATCCATGTAGTAAAGTTTGAGTTGCGGGTTAGTCCAATATTTGCATCCCACAAATATCCATGAACCTTGGTAGCAACCCATTGCTCTATATTCATCCTTATAAATATCAACCAATCCAAGTTCATAATAATCTTACCCTCACACTTGTTCCCACAAGTATGAACGACTACGGACATTTAGAGTAAACAATTTACTCATGGATTAAACATGCTAAATTGGAACATTAATTGAAACATTATAACCAAATAATTTTATTCAAATAATAAATAGTTCCACATATCCAAATACAAAATTTACAGATCAAATCCAATCACTAGAATATCGAAGTCCCATGGCACGAGTATGACCTTCATGCTTGCCTTTTCAAGGAGCTTCGTGAGAGGATCCGCAATGTTCTGATCCGTGTGAACTTTGCGAATACATATCTTTCTTTTTCAACTTCATCTCGTATGTAGTTGAATCTCCGCTCAATGTGCCTAGTCTTTTGGTGAGCACGAGGTTCCTTGATTTGAGCAATCGCACCCTCGTTGTCACAAAAGATCTCTAGGGGGTCCGGAATGGAAGGGACAACCCCCAAATCGGCAATGATTTTCTTTAACCATGCAGCTTCTTGAGCTGCCAATGAGGCGGCGACGTATTCTAATTCTGTAGTTGAGAGAGCCACCACATCCTGTTTGGAGCTTTTCCATGAGACCGCACCTCCATTCAGAATGAAAATATATCCCGATTGTGACCGAGAATCATCACGATTGGTTTGGAAACTCGCATCCGTGTAACCTTTTACAACGAGTTCCTCATCACCAGATCCATAGATTAAGAACATATCTTTTGTCCTCCTTAGGTACTTAAGTATGTTCTTAACAGCCATCCAATGACTGTTTCCAGGATTTTGCTGGTAACGGCTTGTCATGCTTAAAGCGCATGACATGTCCGGTCGAGTGCATATCATCACATACATGATGGATCTAATAGCAGATGCGTATGGGATTGCCTTCATTTTATCTTGCTCATCTTTTGAGCTAGGACATTGAGTCGTACTCAATATTGTTCCTCTTTGAATAGGCACGGTACTTTCTTAGAGTTCTCCATCTTGAACCTTTTCAAGATTTTATCAATATACGCACTTTGATTTAAACCAATCAACCGCCTTGATCTATCCCTATAGATCTTTATTCCCAGAATATAGGCAGCTTCACCAAGATCCTTGATGGAAAAACAACTTCCAAGCCAGGTTTTTACACCTTCCAGGGTTGGAATGTCATTTCCAAATAGTAGTATGTCATCAACATACAATACTAGGAAAGTTATTGTGCTCCCACTAGCCTTCTTATACACACAAGCCTCATCAGCATTTTTGATGAAGCCAAATTTCTTTACCTCCTCATCAAACGATGATTCTAGCTTCTCGATGCTTGTTTCAATCCATAGATTGATTTCTTTAACTTGCATACTTTATTAGGATGTTTTGGAACGACAAAACCTTCAGGCTGAACCATATAAACATCTTCCTCAAGATATCCATTTGGGAAAGCGGTTATGACATCCATTTGCCAAATCTCATAATCATAATGAGCAGCTATGGCAAACAATATCCTTATAGACTTTAGCATCACAACAGGTGAGAAGGTTTCATCATAATCAACCCCTTGAGTTTGAGTGAAACCCTTTGCTACAAGTCTAGCTTTATAAGTATCCAAGTTTCCATGCATATCGGTTTTCTTCTTGAAAACCCACTTACTTCCAACTACCTTGGAATTAAGAGGTGGTACAACAAGTTCCCAAACTTGATTGTCATACATGGATTGCATCTCAACGTTTATGGCCTCAAGCCATTTGTCACAATCCAAATTGGACACTGCATCATGGTATGTGGTTGGTTCATCTCAATCTACCACATAGCATCCATCCATGAAAAATCCGTATATTTCAGGTGGATTACTAGTTCTACCCTTTTACGAACGTTTTGTGTGTATTGATCAACTACTTGATCAACTTCAACATCCTCATGTTGAATGCTAACTTCAAGCAAACGTGCATCAGGTTGTGGTTCTTGATCCTCCTCAAGATCCATTGTTCTACTGCTAGTTCCTTCCATAAGGAACTTTGCTTCTAAGAACTCACCCTTTCTGGCAACAAACACCTTTTGTTCCAGTGGATCATACAAATAAAATCCCATAGAATCTCTAGGGTATCCAACAAAGATACACTTGGTGGATCGGACTTCCAATTTGTTTCGGGTGGGAGTCTTAACATAAGCCTCACAACCCCAAACCCTTAAGTATGATAGGGATGAAACTCTTCCATGCCATATCTCAAAAGGTGTCCTTTCCACCTTTTTGGTTGGGGCCATATTTAAAATACGGGCCGCGGAGAGCAAAGCGAAACCCCAAAATGATAGAGGTAATGTGCTTCTAGCCATCATAGATCGAACCATATCCAATAAGGTTCGATTCCTTCTCTCAGACACACCATTATGTTGTGGTGTTCAAGGTGGAGTGAGTTGTGAGACAATCCCAGAACTCCTAAGATGATCCTGAAAATCATCACTTAGGTATTCACCTCCTCTATCGGTACGGAGAACTTTAATTGACTTGTTGATTTGATTTTCCACTTCATTCTTGAAGATTTTGAACATTTCAAAAGCTTCATCTTTGTGCCTTAATAAGTACACATACCCATAGCCACTATAATCGTCGGTAAAGGTAATGAAATATCTTTCACCATTCCTAGCATTGCTTAAAAGGACCACATACATTCGAATGTATAATTCCTAATAAATCTTTTGCCCTTTCGTTAGTCCACTAAAGGGTGCCTTAGTCATTTTCCTTGTAAACAAGATTCACATACATCAAATGAATCACATTCATTTGTTTTTAAAAGACCATTCTTTTGAAGTGTTTGTATACGTTCTTGTTTATATGACCAAGACGACAATGCCAAAGATAGGCATCACTCAAATCCAACTTGAGTTTTTTGGTGTTAGTATGGTACAATGAACTATTAAAGCATTTTCATGAACCAATTCATACATATCATTAATGGGAATTGCTTTAAAATAGAACATATCATTTGAAGAAACATGAATATCATTTCCAACAAAAGATAATACATAATCATGATGTCTTAATTGGGATACAGAAATAATGTTCCTTGTCAAACTAGGAGCATACAAAACATTCTTCAAAATAATATCCAAGCCACTTGGACGTTTTAGGATGTAGTCCCACGAGCTTCAACTAGGACTTTGGTTCCATTGCCCATGAAGACGCTAACATCCCCTTGATTGAAGTCCCTACTTCTTTTGAACCCCTGCAACAAATTGCAAATATGAGTTCCACATCCGGTATCTACTACCCATGTGTTTGAAGATGTAACATTAAGATCAATATGAATCATGTATATGTACCTGAGGTCTGCCCGGCATCCCTCTTGGCTTTCAACTCTTGGAGATGGACAGGACAATTTCTTGCCCAATGTCCAATCTCCCCACACTTGAAGCATGGGTCATTGGTAGCAACCTTTTGCTTCTTCTCTTGTGGTTTGGGTGGTACCCTTACCACCCCTTCCCCTTCCCCAGGCGGGTCCCTTACCCTTGGCAACCTTTGCCTTGGGTGCAGGATAAGGCCTTTTCTTGTTCCCACCTTCATTGATGGTGAGAACGGGTAAAACCCTTTTACCCATGGCCGCCTCGGCCGTTTTTAGCATGAGTGAAGCTCACCAATGCTTTTGTCCCAAGCATTCATGTTGTAGTTCAACACGAATGTCTCGAACTTCTTGGTAAGGCCCTTAAGGATCAAATCCGTGGCCAATTCCTTCGAGACAGGACAATTAAGCCTCTCGAGGCGGTCAATATGACTTTTCATCTTAAGTACATAAGATGAAACAGATTGGTTGTCGTCCATACGACATGCATAGAGTGCTCGAACCGTTTCGAAGTGCTCAACCCTTGCTTGCGTTTGGAACGTTTCCTTCAGCTGGGTTATCATGTCATATGCTCCGTGATGTTCATACTCCTTTTGGAGATCCGGAGTCATGCTCGCTAGCATGAGACAAGACACTTGGACAGAGTCCTCAGTGTACTTGAGCCAATCGTTGTAGGCCTCCTCATCATCCTCAGTAGGTGATCGGGGATAGGGTCGTAAAAACATATGATCTTCGCTCTTGCTTGAGAACAATTCTCAAGTTTCGATACCAATCAATAAAGTTATTATGATTTAGACGTTCTTTTTGGAGGATCGCTCGTAATGATTGGTTGGACGCGGATGAGTTATCATGATTATCATTGTTGGTGGCTATCTACAAAATTTAAGAAAGATCTATTTTAGTATTTTCGATATTGTTATTTTTAATAATTAATGTCTTTTAAGGTCATTTTATATTAAATTCTAGAACCCAACATTATATTTAAATTGTGGTTAGGTGACCTTTATCCCACGATTTAAATTAATAAGGTGGTCAACGATTGACGGTTGCAACCATTTACAACTTCTAGAGGTATGGGATCGACTTTAAACATCGTATGTAAAGTCGGCATGTTAATCCCATCAAACCATTTGGAAACCATATTGTAGGTGATCCATTTAACATGGTTGCAAATCAAGACATCCTACTTACACACACGTGTGAGTTTGCCAAAATGAGTGGTTAGGTGACCTTTATCCCACGAATATGGCATTCTCACCTTAAGTCATAAGTTCCCTCAAATGGTTAGGTGACCTTTATCCCACTAAGAGTTCCAAGTGACTCAAGTGCTATGTAAAAGGATGGTGTTGATCTTGTTTTCAAATGTTTAGAGATTTCATAATTTTAGTTTAGAAAACTCTTTGTACTTGTATTTGCATGCTTTCAAATACAAGGTACCCTTTGGTCCGTTGATTAAACCCTATTTTAATATTTAAAATCATTAAATCATTTTAATAACATTTCATCACCTTTTAATGATTAAGAACCATCATTTTTATAGCTTGTTAAGTTTGTTAATTAGTTTGTAATGCATATCAAAATATCAACCATACAATCAAATAACAAACATACAAACAAACATAAACATAAACAACCATAATGTGCATAACCAAAGCTACTATTGTGACCACACTGTTTGCCATCACAAGTGTGGTCATTAGGTCTTTCCTAAGGGTTGAAATCAACACAAAATGAGGTCATCATAGGCCCCCAGTTGAACTTGCATCCATATGCTTCAAGTTCCATGTCTTTGATGTCCATCTTGGGTCTTAATCTTGTGCATCTTCCTATTACAAAAATTGTATCCTAATACATTTTTCTAATAAAATAAATGCACCAAATCTATTAATACATA
Source organism: Flaveria trinervia (assembly GCA_025506515.1). Taxonomy (NCBI): domain Eukaryota; kingdom Viridiplantae; phylum Streptophyta; class Magnoliopsida; order Asterales; family Asteraceae; genus Flaveria; species Flaveria trinervia. Next base: position 63,361,044 of record CM046450.1, on the reverse strand, counting down.
ACCAAATGAACAAATAATTACAACCCAAATAATAAACATAAATATTACAACCCAATTGAATGAATAAAACCAACCATTCCAATCATCCAAATCAAAGGGGCCAAAGGCTAGGTTATGCACTATCAAGAGAACAATCATAAACATCATTCAACAAACTAAATAAACCCCATCAAACCCAAAATTTTCAGCCAACATAAACAGAAAATTTGGGTTTGTTTGTCCAAACAAACAACATCCAAAATTATCAACCAATTGACATTCCATCTTTCAAAGTTTAATCATAAGCATGAAGATATAACTATGAAAGACTGGGGGTTTACACAATCAGCCAAAATCAGCCTCTAATAGGTTGATAATAATCTTCCAAAACCGATTTTAAAGAACAAGAACAAGCAAGTTATCCGCATAACCGGCTCTTGATGCCATTGTTGGGTTTGCAAGAACATTAAACTAAGTTTAACCCATTAAACTTACTGAAAACGCAGCGGAATATCAACATATTATTGACTTACTTATAAGCTGAAAAATATGTTCATTAGGTGACCATTTGAATTTATAAAGCAAACCCAAAACAAAGGATCTAAATATGTGAATAAGCAAGCATGAACACATAAAAACAAGCATAATAGACAGCCATTAACAAGCTGCCAAAACTACCTTTCAGCAGTTGAGATCAATACTTCCAAAAGGGCTGCCAAAAACGTGGATTTGATGAAGATGGAGATGTCAAAATCGGCCAAGACTCCAAGAAGAGGAGGTCCTCAAGCTAGTATACCCCAAGCAATGTGCAAACACTCTCTTGTTAGGGAGATTAACACCAAGAGTGATTCCAAATCCACTCAATCAGCTGAAAAAACCGAGAACTCTTTTGGGAGAGAAAAGACTTCAAAAACCACTTGCATGTGTGTGTTAGATGATATGGTAGTGTGTAAGACCAGCACTCAAGTTCAAGAAGGTGAAAACCCTCTCATTGGAGAGGGTTTGGGCGGCCAAAAACACTTGACCAAAAAATTTTCCCTCTTGAAATTCACTAAACAAACTTTAGAGTTGGTCCCTTGTAAGTTTGTACAATTAACATTTATTGTAAAACTTATACACTCTTTTAATACTTAATATTATCTAACTAACATAAATAACACTAAGTAATATTCTTGAACAAAATATCCTAATAAGTTGTTCCACCTCTCATGCAACTTATTTAGAAAACCCATTTTCTAAATTTGGTGTTATTATTCAATTACATGATCATATCATCAATTGAATATTAATTGGTGTTTTCTAAGCTTGTTATTAGGTATAACCCGACTTGGATCATAACGTACTAACCGCATCAATATTCTATGTGTCTTGGGCACATAGAATCCAACAATCAGCACCAAGAAGTCAACAATAGAAAGATATTCAGCTTTAAAGCTTTCTAAATCTAATAAGAAAAAATATTCATCTCATAAGCTCCCCCTATTTATATGCTTCTCCTTTTTGAGTGTATTCTTTGTGATGATATTAGAGCAGCTTTTCTAAATCTCTAATCTTGAGTGCTTCAAAAGATGTAGGAGGAGGATTCCTAGATTGGTATGTTGTGCAATATTGAGGAACAGGTTCTCTAATCAGGTACACTGCTCAATTGATGATCGGCCATCACTTACAGCAAAAATCTGAAACACATTCTCAAAAACAATCTGGATACTTGTAATTAGATCATTTCATTTTAACAAAATAAACTCGTGTTTATCTATGTGTGAAAAACAAGCAAACTCGTGTTTGTTTGTCCACAATTTCTGTGAAATGCATGAAAAATGATAAAATTGTAACAAAATAATATGGAAGACCTAAAAGAATTTTAAAATTAAAAATTTTTTTAACAACTTTTTTATCTATTAAATTTTCATCATTTTTTATATAACTGAGAAATGATTCGATCATGAGATCACATCCTCAACATATATTTTAGCACAAAGATGAATTTAATCATCGACAAGCAATGAGATCCAACTAATAACTGAATCTAATCATAGTTTTTGAATGAATTTTGAAATTGTCAAACAGATTAATAATGATTGCTCATATGTTTGTCCACTTAAACACATGCCCTATCTTTTTCAACAAGCAGCAGATGATTTGTTAAGGTTCGATTAAATACTTTACATTACTAGGAACCCACAATCATTTGGCAAAAAACCCTCACCTAACCTCAGGATTTCTTGAATTTTGTTATGAACTTTATAGAGCAAGCCTTGTGCATTAGTGTGTAAGTGATTATCGATAGAATATTGTATTCTGTGATGAATTCATCATTTAGATAATTTGCCACGACTTAGACTAGAATGATGAGAGCTCTTGATCTATACTCACGTGTAACACCCGGTTATTTAAAGTCAAAGAAAAGAATGAATAAAGTGAAAGGAAAGAGGGAAAAGAAACAAACCAAAGCCTAGGGGTAAAAAGTGTCCAAAAAGGACAAAGTGTTTGAAAAGTGGGTGTAAAAAGTAGCATGGCCGCCCAGGCCATGCCACTTTTCAACTTTTGGAGTTCGGGTTTTAGAGAGAGAAAGAGCAGAGCTCAGGTTTGAAGAAGAACAAGAAGAAAGAATTCGAATTCAAGGTGAGAATTCATGCTTTTATGGTGTTCTGACTGGTCATATGCTCGGGTTTATGCTTATGTGGTTTGTATGTGTTCGGGTATGTTGTTTTTAGTGGGTTCTAAGCGGTTGAATTCAATTTGCAAATGAGTTTGGAGGAAGCCATACTCAAGAGCTGCAAATGTGAGTTCTAGGACCCCTCTTTTACTGGTTTTTAATAAATTTTAGGGCTGGAAATGCATGAATGTATGTTTTGTTTAAACTGGGTTTCGGACCCGTATGCTTGAATGTGTGTATGTTGATGGTATGATGTGATGTGTGACTCTGTTCATGCTTGAAGATGTATGATTGTATTCTAAGGCTTAGAGGGTAAGATTTAACATTAGAACGTGATGAATGGTGCATGGAAATTGATTATGATGTTTTAGACCCACTTGATAAGTCTTTAAATCTGCCTAAGTGTTTGGAAGTAAATGCGGATGAAAAAGGGGGTTAATGCGGATGACCATTAACCAATGGGTAAGTCAATGCTGATGAAGTCAATGCGGATGAGGTCAATGCGGATGAACATTGACTAAGTGCAGGAAAGGGGGATGAGCATTTGCCTAAGTCTGGAAAATGTGGATGAGCAAGGTAAGTCAATGCGGATGAAGTGAGTCAATGCGGATTAGCATTGACTAAGTATAGAAATGTGGATGAGCAAAGAGTCAATGCAGGTGAAGTGAGTCAATGCGGATGAGCGTTGACAAAGTTTAGAAATGCGGATGAGCAAAGTGTTTGAGTTAATGCGGATGAAGGAAACCAAATGCGGATGAGTTAGGAAAATGCGGATGGCAAATCCGGATGAACTATAGCCAATGCAGATGAACTGTAGGAAATGCGGATGACTATAGCAAATGCGGATGAACACCTAGAAAATTCTAACTTTTTGGGGAGAAAAAGGAGTAATGTTGGCTTTGACCTAGGAAGTTCCCGGGGGTTATGTAAGTTGACTTATAAGGTCATAATGGTATGTTGGGCATGTAATGTTATGTGCTTGATGTTTATGATGATGATGATGTTGCACGGTTATGCATGATGTATGTTATGTATGTAAGATGCCTGCATGATAATGTATGAATGATATGGTTATGTTATATTTGTTGTGATGATGTATGTATATCTTTCCTATGACTTTACGTGTTTTGATAATGATGAACGAAGTATTATGTAACGTAAAATGAAAGATAACGAAAGAGGAACATGATGAATGAATGCATGCATTGATGAATGAATGTATGCATTGATGAATGAATGTAAGAAAGCCATGCAAGCAATGTAAGGAGGTTCACACCCAATGAAAGGTGGTACCTCAACTGTGTGCGGGTTAGCTACACCAGCAGAATGCACATTGGGGTCTAATCTTTGTGATTGACCATACGTATGGGATCCTTGTCGCTTGCCCTAGGTACTGGTGCCAGCTTCGTGCACAATGTTCGAGGTCTATGAATGACCTCAGTCCCAGTTACCCGCTTTGTGCACAATGTTCAGGGTATAGCATATGGCATTGATCCAAAATGAAGAGAAAAGATAGATGGTGAATGTACTTACCCTAGGTACTGGAGTCAGCTTCATGCAAAATGTTCGAGGTCTATGAAAGACCTCAGGCCCAGTTACCCGCTTCGTGCATAATGTTCAGGGTAATGTACATTTCACTGGAAGTAATGATGAATGAATGAAAGTATGAACGAAAGAATGACGAAGATAATAATGATATTATCTGTATGTACAAACGATGTATGATCACGAACGAATGCAAAGTATAATATGATTTTATGAGAAAGTATGGTTTTATGAAAGAAAAGTAAGTTTTATTATAAACTAAAACCCATTCAGCAATGCTGACTTTTATGCATTTTCTAGTTGGCAGGTGAGCATTGCTGAGGATGGCATGAGGCGGTTGCTCAGCTCTTTTGGATGGCATCCATTTATTTAAGGCTTTTGTGATGTAATACAAAAATGTAATTTTGTAACCGACAAACGATGCATTATTTTGCAAAAGTTTTTATGATGAATGAAATGCCATTTGTTCTATGTTTCCAATGCAATGTTTTGATGATTAAATGCAAAGTATATGTTTTATGTGCGATGAATTACCATGTGTAAGCATCCTGGGAATGGGGCCTTACAAGTTGGTATCAGAGCCAAAGTTTAAGTGAAATGGGTAAATTTTCAAATGAACCTTAACTTAAACTGAGAATGAGACGGATAGGGAATGGGATGCCAATCTGAGTAGTTGCGTGCCATCAGGTATTTTCATCAAGATATATGGTTTTATGTGCACATGGTATGTGGTTATGTGTTGTATGTGGATTAAAATGTTGATGTAGTCAGGACAGGTAATGCTTGGGGTATACTGGCCACAGTAATTAGGGACTTACTATATTTGCCATGAACTGAGCCGTTCCCTTGAATGACCGTATTAGTGTTAAATCTTTCAGTGTGAGTTAGAGGATGGCCGGTTGTAGACCATCTAAAGCTTCGCGTGGTGGTGGACGTGGTGCAGAACCACGGGTTACGAGAGGAAGGCCTAGGGCCGAAAAAGTGGTTAATGAAGAACCAGAAACCCTCATCTGGAGGGCGGAGATGAGAGTGCTAACCTAAGAGCCTCAATGGAGGTGGCAGTTGTGGAAGAAGTACATCAAGTCATGCAGACGATCCTACCGTCTGTGGTGACCGAAGTGATAAAGGCAGTTAGAGAGGGGGAGAGAAGGGAAAGGAGTGGACCTACGGGCGAAAGAAAACAGTCCGAGACTGAGACGGTTCCGTCTGATGATGAAGAAGTAGAAGAAGAAGAAGCAGAGCCTGCGCGGGAGGCAGTGCGAGGTTGTAACTATGGGGTATTCATGAGATGCAAGCCCCCTACTTTTGATGGAAACGACACCGCTACTGCTGCTCACCGGTGGGTGAGGGAAATGGAGGATGTACTTGATATCATCGAGTGCCGAGAAGACCAGAATGTTAAGTTTTCTACCCACTCTTTTGTGGACTCAGCTCTATGCTGGTGGGACAATATTGTCCAAGCTGAAGGCAACAGGGCCATTGGAAGAATGAGATGGTCCGAACTGAAGAAGTTAGTCATTGAGGAGTTTTGTCCCCACCGGGAAATGGACAAGGTTGAAAGAGAATTTTTGCAACTTGACGCGGAACGATGACACACCAAGAATACACCACAAAGTTCAATGAAATGGAACGTCTAGTGCTGGATCAAGTGACACCTCTATCTCGGAAGATCAAGAGGTATATTCAGGGTTTGCCGACGGACATTCACAGGCACATGATCGCCGCCCGACCAAGCACGTTTAGGTCAGCGGTGGATCTAGCAGGGAGATTGTATGATGAGAGGACTGTGGTGGTGGTGACTAAAAGTAATCAGAAGGGTGGACGCGATAGAAACTGGAATGGGAAGAGGTTGGTCGGGGTGGTGCCTCGACGAGTATCAAGAAGGCTCAAGTGGATGACCGTCGTGTGGTCACATCAAGTGCGGGGTTGAAAAAGTGTGGCGAGTGTGGGAAGGAGCACGTTGGCGAGTGTAGATGGGGGTTGAATGTTTGTTTCAAGTGTGGGAAGCCTGGTCATATGGATAGAGACTGTGGAGGTATGAAGTGTTTCAACTGTGGGGGAAGTGATCACATGAGTAGAAATTGTAAGAAGCCAAGAGTCGAGGGTTTTGGAAGTGAAAGACCAAGGGTGAGCGCTAGAGCATTCACAATGACACAGGAGGAAGCTAGGACGGACCCTGATTCGTGTCCGCTACGTTTCTAGTGATCCAAACTTTAGCTTCTGTGCTATTTGATTCTGGTGCTAGTAAGAGTTTTTTTTCTGCTGCTTTCTGTGCTAAGCTGCCTGTTAGTAGTAGACATATTGATGCGCCCTTCAATGTAGAAACTACCATAGGTAAGTCTACCAGGATTTCCGAGATGATAGACAACTATGATGTGGAACTCGAAGGTCATAAGTTCCCTATTAGACCGTTTTTCATGACCTTCGGTGGGTTCGATTTGGTTCTTGGGATGGATTGGTTAGCAAACTTCAAGGCGAACATTGTGTGTCACAAGAAGATGATTCAGCTATCAACGCCTGACAGTAGTTTGGTGACAGTTTATGGTGATCGGGTGACTACGATTCCAAAGGTAATTTCAATTGTGGTGGCGGGAAAGTGTATGAGGCGTGGATGTAGTGCCTACTTGGCCTATGTAAAGGATGTGGATACGCCAACACCACAACTATCCGATGTACCCGTTGTGTGTGACTTTCTAGACGTATTCCCAGAAGACTTATCAGGAGTGTCACCTGATCGTGAGATCAAATTCTAGATTGATTTGATACCGGGTGCCCAACCCATTTCCCAGGCACCGTATCGTTTGGCTCCGACAGAGATGAAAGAGTTGACGGAGCAGTTCCAAGAGCTACTTGACAAAGGGGTTCATTAGACCGAGTATCTCTCCTTGGGTGCTCCAGTCCTATTTGTAAAGAAGAGGACAGTAGTATGAGGATGTGCATTGACTACTGTCAGCTGAACAACTTGACAGTGAAGAAGTGATACCCCTTACCGAGAATAGACGATTTGTTCGATTAGCTTTAGGGTGCCAGTTGGTTTTCAAGGATAGATCTTCGATCTGGTTACCATCAGTTGAAGGTGAAAGAGCAAGATATCCCTAAAACAGCTTTCTGTACGCGCTATGGTCACTACGAGTTTCTTGTCATGTCTTTTGGTTCGACCAACGCGTCGGCTTCTTTTATGGATTTGATGAACCGTGTGTGTCGATCGATGTTGGATAAATCAGTGATTGTGTTCATCGATGATATCCTGATTTATTCAAAGAGCGAGATTGAGCATGCAGGTCACATTCGGGAGGTTCTGGAGATGCTGAGAAGGGAGAAGTTGTTTGCCAAATTCTCCAAGTGTGCATTCTGGTTGCGTGAAGTTCAGTTCTTGGGTCATGTGGTGAATCCCGACGGGATTATGGTGGACCTGGCGAAAGTGGAGGCGGTTATACAATGGAAGTCTCCAAAGACGCCATCCGAGATTCGTAGTTTCTTGGGGTTGGCGGGGTATTATCGAAGGTTCATTCAGGACTTTTCCAAGATCGCTTCTCTACTGACCAAGTTGACATGAAAGGATGTAAAGTTTATATAGGGCCAAGCCCAAGAACAGGCATTCGAGGAGTTAAAGGTGAGGTTGACTCAAGCTCCTGTCTTGTCATTACCCGAAGGAAGGGAGGATTTGGTGGTATATTCAGATGCTTCTTACTTGGGGTTGGGATGTGTATTAATGCAGAGAGGGAAGGTTATAGCCTATGCATCCCGACAGTTCAAAGTTCATGAAGTCAATTATCCCACTCATGGCTTGGAGCTAGCAGCCGTGGTATTCGCACTAAAGATTTGGAGGCACTATCTTTACGGTACAAAGTGCACCATTTTCACAGACCACAAGAGCTTGAACAACTTCTTCGAGTAGAAGGATCTGAACATGAGGCAGAGGAGGTGGTTGGAGCTTATAAAAGATTTTGATTGTGAGATTCATTACCATCCGGGCAAAGCCAACGTGGTGGCGGACGCCCTTAGCCGAAAAGAGAGGCCCGAACCGATTCGGGTGAAAGCATATCAGCAGATCATGACCTCCGATGTGATGAAGCAAGTCAAGGAGTTTCAGGATAAGGCACTAAAAGAAGATCATCTTAACTCTGAAAGGATGAGAGGTCTGGTTGGGGAATTGGGTGAAAACACAGTTGGTGTTAAAACTCGATTTGGACGTGTGTGGATTCCTTGATTTGGGGATCTATGGGGGAAGCTCATGGATGAAGCTCACAAGACTTGATACTCCATTCATCCAGGTGCCACGAAAATGTATCAAGATATGAAGAAAGATTATTGGTGGCCGGGTATGAAGCGCGACTTGGTGGAGTGTGTGAGTAAGTGGCTTACTTGTTTACAAGCGAAGGCCGAGCATCAAAAGCTGTATGGGAAAATCCAACCTTTGGATATACCGGAATGGAAGTGGGAGCACATCACCGTGGATTTAATTACGAAGCTGCCACGTACTCCGAAAGGGGACGATGCCATATGGGTGATTGTGGACCGTCTGGCGAAGAGTGCTCACTTCCTACTGATCCGTGAGACATACTCATCCGAGAGGTTGGCTGACCTGTTCATCAAGGAGATTGTAACTCGTCATGGTGTCCCGGTGTCCATTGTGTCTGATCGTGACACCCGGTTTACATCTAAATTCTGGAAGAAATTCCACGATGCCATGGGGACGAGGTTACACATTAGCACGGCTTATCATCCCCAAACTGATGGTTAGTCAGAGAGGACCATTTAGATGTTGGAAGACATGCAACGGGCGTGTGTGATTTATTTTGGAAGAAGTTGGGATGATCACTTACCGTTCGCTGAATTCTCGTACAATAATAGCTATCATGCCAGAATTGGCATGCCACCATACGAGATGCTATAGGGTAGGAGATGCAGAACACCCGTTTGTTGGGGTGACATTGGTCAGAAAGAGTTGGGAAGCATCAAGGTAATCGAGGCTACGATTGAGAAGCTTGAAAAGACCAAAGCCTTCATGAAGACAGCCAAAGATAGACAGAAGTCGTATGCCAATAAACGACAAAGACCGATTGAGTTCCAGGTGGGTGACCGGGTTATGTTGAAGGTCTCACCTTGGAAGGGTATTATTCGCTTCCGAAAGCGGGGCAAGTTGAGCCTGAGATACATAGGCCCTTTCCGAATCATTGGTCAAGTAGGAGAGGTGGCCTATAGATTGGAGTTACCCGATGAGTTAAGTGAAATTCACCCGACATTCCATGTATCTCATCTAAGGAAGTGTTTAGTTGATGAAGACATGATTGTTCCACTGGAGGATATTGAAGTAGATGAACGGCTCAATTATTTGGAGCAACCAGTGGCAATCATTGATCGAAAGGAAAAAAGGCTAACGAATAAAGTGGTTCCCCTTGTGCGTGTACAGTGGAAGCACAGGAAGGGATCCGAGTCTACGTGGGAGACTGAAGAAACGGTGACACAACATTACCCACAATTCTTTGAAAAATAACAGGTTTCGAGGGCGAAACCTATTTAAGGCGGGTGGACTTGTAACACCCGGTTATTTTTAATGTCAAAGAAAAGAATGATTAAAGTGAAAGAAAAGAAGGAAAAGAAACAAACCCAAAGCCTAGGGGTAAAAAGTGTCCAGAAGGACAAAGTGTTTGAAAAGTGGGTGTAAAAAATAGCATGGCCGCCCATGCCATGCCACTTGTCAACTTTTGGAGTTTGGGTTTTAGAGAAAGAAATAGCAGAGCTCGGGTTTGAAGAGGAACAAGAAGAAAGAATTCGAATTCAAGGTGAGAATTCATGCTTTTATGGTGTTCTTGACTTGTCATATCCTCGGGTTTATGCTTATGTGTGTTTGTATGTGTTCGGGTATGTTGTTTTTAGTGGGTTCTAAGCGGTTGAATTCAATTTGCAAACGAGTTTGGAGGAAGCCATACTCAAGAGCTGCAAAGGTGAGTTCTAGGACCACTCTTTTACTGGGTTTTAACAAATTTTGGGGCTGGATATGCATGAATGTATGTTTTGTTTAAACTGGGTTTCGGACCCGTATGTTTGAATGTGTGTATGTTGATGGTATGATGTGATGTGTGACTATGTTCATGCTTGAAGATGTATCATTGTATTCTAAGGCTTAGAGGGTAAAATTTAAGCTTAGAACCTGATGAATGGTGCATCGAAATTGATTATGATGTTTTAGACCCACTAGATAAGTCTTTAAATATGCCTAAGTGTTTGGAAGTAAATGCGGATGAAAAGGGGGTTAATGCGGATGAACATTAACCAATGGGTAAGTCAATGCGGATGAAGTCAATGCGGATGAGGCCAATGCGGATGAACATTGACTAAGTGCAGGAAATGCGGATGAGCATTTGCCTAAGTCTGGGAAATGCGGATGAGCAAGGTAAGTTAATGCGGATGAAGTGAGTCAATGCGAATAAGCATTGACTAAGTATAGAAACACGGATGAGTAAATTAAGTCAATGCGGATGAAGTGAGCCAATGCGGATGAGTGTTGACTAAGTATAGGAATGTAGATAAGCAAAGTGAGTTAATGCAGATGAAGGAAACCAAATGTGGATGAGTTAGGCAAATGCGGATGGCAAATGCGGATGAACTATAGCCAATGCAGATGAACTGTAGGAAATGCGGATGACTATAGCAAATGCGGATGAACACTTAGAAAATTCGGATTTTTGGGGAGAAAAAGGAGTAATGTAGGCTTTGACCTAGGAAGTTCCCGGGGGTTATGTAAGTTTACTTATGAGGTCATAATGATATGTTGGGCATGTAATGTTATGTGCTTGATATTTATGATGATGATGATGTTGCATGGTTATGCATGATGTATGTTATGTATGTATGATGCCCTGCCTGATGATGTATGAATGATATGGTTATGTTTATGTTCCTTGTGATTTTGTATGTATATCTTTCCCATGACTTTACGTGTTATGGTAATGAATGAACGAAGTATTATGTAACGTAAAGTGAAAGATAATGAAAGTGGAACATGATGAATGAATGCATGCATTAATGAATGAATGTAAGAAAGCCTTGCAAGCAATGTATGGAGGTTCACACCCAATGAAGGGTGTTAGCTCAACTGTGTGCGGGTTAGCTACCCCAGAAGGATACACACTGGGGTCTAATCTTTGTGATTGACCATAAGTATAGGATCCTTGTCGCTTGCCCTAGGTACTGGTGCCAGCTTTGTGCACAATGTTCGAGGTCTATGAAAGACCTCAGGCCCAGTTACCCGCTTCGTGCACAATGTTCGGGGTATAGCATATGGCATTGATCCATAATGAAAGAGAAAAGATAGATGGTGAATGTACTTACCCTAGCTACTAGAGTCAGCTTCATGCACAATGTTTGAGGTCTATGAAAGACCTCAGGCCTAGTTACCCGCTTCGTGCATAATGTTCGGGGTAATGTACATTTCACTGGAAGTAATGATGAATGAATAAAAGTATGAACAAAAGAATGACGAAGATAATAATAATATTATCTGTATGTACATACGATGTATGATCACAAACGAATGTAAAGTATAATATGATTTTATGAGAAAGGATGGTTTTATGAAAGAAAAGTAAGTTTTTTTATAAACTAGAGCTCACTCAGTAACGCTAACTTTTATGCATTTTCCAGTTGGTAGGTGAGCATTGCTGAGGATGGCACGAGGCGGCTGCTTGGCTCTTTTGGATGACATCTATTTATTTAAGGCTTTTGTGATGTAATACAACAATGTAATTTTGTAACCGACAAACGATGCATTATTTTGCAAAAGTTTTTATGAAGAGATGAAATGCCATTTGTTCTATGTTTCTGCTGCAATGTTTTGATGATTAAATGCAAAGTATATGTTTTATGTGCGATGAATTACCAGTTGTAAGTGTCCCGGGAACGGGGCCTTACATCACATATAACAAAGGAGATGACCATTTAATCATGTGTCGATTAGAGCTCCAGATCTGTACTATCATATATCAAAGGAGATCATCACTCCAGGTCAGTACTTTCGTACAGTAGAGAAGATTAGCACAAACACAAGACACATAAACACACCAAACAATGCATAGAGATATGACTTATATGAGTTGTATCATGGTGGGCGAAAGATCGATTCTCAATCCAATTTTTGTCAGGACTCAGTTTATGTGCAAGCCAAAAAGATTGCGCAAATCCAGACTTCCTTAAGCATATATTTTAATTTAAGTCATTATGTTGTTGTCTACTTTATTCTTCAGAATGAGTCTACCAAGCATATCATTAAAAAATTTGTTTGTTTTTCTATTATTTGCAATTAAAAATAAGATGTAAATCAGATAACAACATTAGTTACTATCATTTCTCATTTTATAAACGCAAGTCATGCAAAAACAAGCATTTCAAGATGATATACAATCATCTCTCAGTCATCTCGAATCAAGTTCCCAGTTCTCTTTTCATTTTTATTTACTATACTCTCTCCCTAAACTTTTATTTTTGCAAACCTATTTTTTATATTTTGATATTTTTAATTTTTATATTATTTATTATTTAATATTTTTTTAATTTTTTTATGAAATTGTACAAAAATAATAAATTATCAAAGAAGGTCTTCCAAACTACACTAATTATCAAGATAAGAAATGAATTATCAAGAAATATGCAGTGATTGTGAAGTACAAAATGTGATTGTTTAAATAAAAATCCAGATTGTGGTTAAAATACCATGACGTTAACCTATTTGTTCCGCCTCAAATTGAATTAGGAACAATCTCTATTAGTAAATCGGATTACTAACATTCCTTCTTAATTGTTAATGCAGTCATAAATAGATTAGTTAGAGAGGGGAACCCAGGCCATCATACTCTTGGTGTTCTTTTTGAAATGGTAGAAGTAACCTACTTAACAAACAATCTGCTGAAATATTGGGGAGAACTGTATCCTTCTTTTTAATTTGCCAAATTTGTTTCAGTTTAATTAATTTGGATTTGAATGAATTAAATTTCGAAATCATTTAGAAAAAGAATTTGTGTTTGAACCATTGGTCATTTTCATCTTTGAATCATATGAAACCAACTTCATATGAAAAATTTTGGATGGAGGGTTTTTCATCCAACCATTCAAAGATGTGTGCTTTTTACCTCTTATGCCAGAGAAGCAACCCATGTTGCCTTTACCTTCTAGACATTCTTAATAGACTTACATTCGAAGAAGCAATTCATTTTGCTTTTACCTTTCGAAGCAAGTTTTTGAGGGCACTTCTTTACCACATGACCTTCTTTTCCACACTCAAAACAAGCCTTGAAGGGCTTTTGATGCTTGACTGACCGGTGTGATGTAGGTGGGGATGAGGATTGCTTTGTGCTTGTAGTAAATTCTTGCTCATTCTAAAGTTTCCTGTGCTGAACAGGGAATGAGATCTTCACTGATTGACTAGCTTGTTTTACAGTTGGATTATAGATGCGTATTGGTGTTGATTTAGCTTTTGGAAGCTTTTGAGACTTGATAATTTCAAGTGATATCTTGATCTTTGAAAAACCGATACTGTCCTCTGTGTTTGATTCATCATCTGAGCTTGTCCATTCTTGTATACACGGATATTTCTCCAATGGATCTTGATTGACATCTCCTATTGTGTCGGCTTCGATTATAGGATTCTGATTGCTTGATGATTCGACAACTGTTCCTTCTTTAACAAACCTAACAGGAACAAACGAAGGAATATTACCTGTTTTGAATTTGTTGAATAAGGTTGGAGAAGCAACTAATATTGGTTTTGGAGCATCAGAGGTGCAATTGTCATTAACTTTCTTATCAGACTCCTTCCTGAGGAATCCCAAACCTACAGGAGAACCCGACACATCTCTAACATCTTTAAGATTAACGTTACTTAAACCTGCATATAAACTATTAGTTTTAGCACCTTTAATCCAATCATTAGATGGATGAGGTTGAGGCATTGGATAGTAACAATTAGTGCTAGGAGGAGGATAGATATATGGATTGTCACCACAACCCACTCCCGTTTTAATCCCATTTCATTCCGGATATGGTCCATCTATCAAACTTTGTTTTAAGCTTGCTTGTTTCAAATTCAGCCAAGGTGACTCTTTCATTTAAAAGATTAATTCCAGCATTTTGTTCAATAAGAGTTCGTTTTAAATGATCATTTTCTTTTAAAGCTTCATTTAATTTTATGAAATACTTGGCTTAATTCTTTTTAAGTTCTACGTTTATGGTGGTTAATTCCTTTTGGTTATCTAAAAGTAACCTATTAGCTTTATACACACCAAATAAATGAATTTTGCAAGAAGAAGAACACATTTCCTGAACTGTCTCGTATGGAAGATCCACGATGACTCTTTCAACAGTAAGAGCCTTCTCGTAATTACAATCTCTAGTATTTCGCTTCCATTCCTCTTCCTTATCAGCATCACAAACTGCATCATTCAACTCAGCTCGACCTTTACCCATTGATGTCTGCTTAAGCTCCTCTTGTACCTCTTCAGTCCATGTTTTCGTAAACCATCAGAATTGGGGCCAGAATCTGATCTCTCTTCTGCTTTCTCTGTGGAGTTTGAAGTGATCTTTGGAGTTACATATGTCGCTTCATAGTACTCACGACGTTTGATATCCAACTCAATCTCTTTTAGTTTGTTGATCACCACCATCAGTTTGTAATCCCGGAAGCCTCTATCTCGTTTAATCGACTTGCCGTGTGATCTCCATTTTGATGGGAGAGAATCAAGCAATCTCAGAATTTGTTCATGATTTCCCAATTGGGCATTAAAACTTCTTCAGATTACTTGCCACCAACAGAAAACGATCAACAAAATCAGACATCTTTTCATTCTTTAAAGCTACAAAATTTTCAGACCGACATTGTGTAATTGTGAGATTATCAGATTCGAAGAATTTAAACAATTCTGCAAAAGCCATTTTTATTTTGATTATTGCAATTAATACTCCTAAAAATATTTTCCCTAAAATTTGTAAAATAAATCTCCCCCGGGAATAATATTATTTTTAAATGTCACGCTAGACAATCTTAGCAACAGCGGTCAAGCTGCCATGTAAGCTTGTATTTTTTTAAATCTTTTAAAATCATTGAAAATTTCATTATCGCATTAAGAAATGAATTATTTCTTTGATTTTGAATGAGCCCAGAGTTGTTATTATTATTTTATTTTATTATTATTTTATTTTTTGTTTAACTATTTTTTTTGATTTGTTTCAAATGACAAATTTGAATAAAGAATACATGACAATCTTGACCTTACCCGTTACACATTAGGGTTCCACACAGATGAGCTACTTTATTTCGGCGAGAGAGAGAGAGAAATGCAGATGACAAAGCAGAAAACCATTAGGGTTCGAGCGAGCTACTTTATTCCGGCGAGCAGCCGCCTTTCCGGCGAGACATCAGACCGAGTACTAGCATCGACATCCAAGGGCCATACACGGTGAACCTCACAGATGAGCTAAAATGACGGTGCAAATGTATATCTAAGTTCTCGAAGGTGAAAACCAGCCGCCGGAAGTAGTGGTTGCTAGTGGAAACTACGTACGATAATCAGCACTTGCTCGAACCAAAGGTGACGAACTATCCGGTAATCAGTGAACTACATACCTCCGGTTACTTCTCTTTCTCTAGCGAAGCTGTCTGCTAGAGAACAGGCGACGATACGGAGGCACAAGCACAGCGAGAAGACGATGTAGTTACAAAAGCTGCTATCGGTGGAGAAGAAGATAGATATGTCGACGATCTGAATGCTGGTAGTAGGAACTGCTGTAAAGCTTTATTCTTCAAAACCATAAGTGATTTTGGTACTTGAAGCAGTTTTTGATGCTTCAGCAGGTTGTTTGTTGTTTGGTTGACGATTTTACGTTCTAACAAATCATAATTTGGTTGTTGCTACAACTGGAGGTGTAGTGTCCTCTAAAAATGCCTTCCACATTTGAACAGTGCTCGAAGAATTACTAATATTATTATCGAACAATCTTTATGTAGCTCGGAAGCAGTTTAATCTATCTGTTGAAAGGGAGACTAGGTTTTTCAATGATAGATGGGGAGACGGTGGAGATTATGGCTGTGGTTAGGGTTTGTTGTTTAAAATAAACTTGAGTATATTATTTCACATAATGGTAGTGATGATAATTTCACATAATGGTGTAATAATTTCGCAGCTTCTTTTTATTATTTCGCAGTTTGAATATATATTTTTTTATACTTTCGCTGATTTTTCTTTAATTTTGCAGGAAATTGAATTTCGCCGGAGCTTCACCGGAATTTGATAGTTTCGCCGGAATAGTTTCGCCGGAATAGTTTCGCCGGAATAGTTTCGCCGGAATAGTTTTGCCGGAGTTTCAGTTTCGCCGGAAATGTGCAGTTTCGGCTGTAATTTAGCCATAAACTATGAACTTTCATTCAAAATGATGCTTAATTCGTAGCTTGATGATTTGAAGATTTGAAGATCCTCAAAAACACCAAGAACACACACACTAGTCTGTGCGAGAGAAAATCTCCGGATCTGAATAAATTTTGTTGAATGTAGTATAGATTTAGGAGTAGATCTGATTTCTAACTTGTAAATCTTCAAATTCCTTGTCAAACATTGTAGATTTGATGATTTTGATGAAGATTTGAAACTTTTAATTTTTAGATCTAGTTTCTCTCTCTAAAACCCTCACTTTCTCTCTCTAAATTTATGAAGAACACCTTCAAAGTTCTTCAAATACTCAATGAATTTGATCCAATATGACTCTGATACCAAATTGTAAATCCAGGACGAACACTTGAATCCAAAATTAAGAAGATTTGTAACATCAAACAATGATAAACACAATAAAACTCATTTGATCTAAATTAGTTGCATATGATTTGTATAATATGAAAAACCCCCCAATCAAATGGTCATTCAACCATCAACCAACACTAATGACAATTAATCTATTTATAGTCTAGACTAATATTAACTAATTGCACTTAACCCCCTAGACTTAGGCTAATTAATAGAAATTACATATAAAGCATAAACATGAGTCAAACAAAGATTAAATATATTTTCTTCACACAAAATATATTTATTACAATAAAATTCCTAATCATATAAGTCTTCAATGTCTCATCTCGGTTCTTCACCTCGAACGTGTCGGGTTTGAATTTTGTTTACTTTGACTGTCTTCATATGATAGACTATCTTGTACAGCTCCAACACCCACATAGTTAGGGTGTTGTGGGTCTTCAAATCCTAGAGGTTGGCACACATAGACCTCCTATCTATATTTCCATATAGGAAGGCACACTTGACATCAAGTTGATTGATAGTAAAATTCTTGGATGCAGTATAGGCAAGGAAGATTCTAACTGCCTCAAGTCTTGCAAGAGGTGAAAAGACATTAGTACAATCAATTCCTTCTTCTTGAATGTATCCTTAAACAACCAATATAGCTTTGTTCTTGAGGATCAAGCCTCTATCATCTCTTTTGTTCTTGAAAATCCATTTGGTGCGTATCGGTACATGACCAGATGGCAGCGGACAAAGGTTCCAAACCTTTTGTCTCTTAAATTGATGCAATTCTTCTTGCATTGACTCGACCCAGGTACTATGTTTTAAGGCTTCTTCTACTTTCTTGCATTCCATCTGAGACAAGAACCATGAGTACAAACAGACATTCCCATAATGAGTTTGTCCCCTTGTTCTCACTCCTTTAGAGACTTCTCCTATGATATTCTCAGCTGGATGAGTGTTGTGAATCCTTAATCTGGGGATCACTTCCAGTTGACATATTTTGCTAAGGAACATGAACACTTGGTCCAACTATTGTTTCAATGTCATTCAATGAGGACTGATTGAATGAAAGAGAAACATCATCCGCATCAATTGACTGAAAAGTAGTATTAACAGTTGCCTCTTCCTTCAGAAAACTACTTCTATTAGCTTGGTGTTGTATGTTATTAGATGAGTTATTTGGCTCACTTTGTTGCTAACTTGTTGAAGCTCCACTCGTTCCTAAAATGGTCATGCTATCACATCTACCAATGATGGGAACTTAGGGTTAGAGATTCTTGGAGAACTTGGAAGAGGTTTGGGTAGGTCAAATAGTTGGTTTTCATCAGAATCACTTTGAGCACCTATTCTAGCTGAAACATTCTCCGAATATGGTTTAAAATAGTTTGGAAACAATTCTAAATCAAAATTATGATCGTTGCCTTTCCCCTAACACAAGGAGTGTGTTCATTAACAATAATGTCAGATGATTCCTCAAATTATGATTTTTGATGTTATAGCAATAGAGGTAGAGGAATATCCAACAAAGATAGTATCATCCAGCTTCTCAACAATTTTTCCAAGTTGTCCTTTGTGTTAAGTATGGTACACCTGCTGCCAAAGGACCTTAGATAGCCAATGAATGGTGGCCTCTTGTTCCATAGCTCATAAGGGGTTATTTCATGTTGCTTGACAATAAGGACCCTGTTCTGTACATAGCATGAAGTGCTGAATGCCTCTACCCAGAATCTTAGAGGCAGCTTTGAATTAGCTAATATGGTCCTAGCAGCCTGAATCACTGTCCTATTCCTCTTCTCAGCAACACCATTTTGTTGAGGAGTTCTAGGAGCACTGAATTGTCTGGTAATCCGTTTTGAGTTATAGAATGAGTAAGAACTTGATTCTTAAAATTAGTCTCTTGATCACTCCTAATTATTTTTACCTTGTGATCACTTTGATTTTCAATTTTAAGAATAAAAGATTTTAAAGTTTCTGTAGTTCATCTTTGGTTCTTAAGAAGAATACCCATGTAAATCTTGTAAAATCATCAACTATCACAAGGCAATATGATTTCCTTCTAATGCTCATTATACTTGTTCGACCAAATAAATCCATGTGCAATAAGTGTAATGGGGTGGTGATAGATTTTACCTTTTTGGTTTTGTGAGAGACTCTACGTTGCTTTCTTTTCAGGCAAGCTACACAGTTGTCTCTACAGAAAAATTTCTTTTACGGCGCACCATGTACCAAGTTAATTTTAACCAATTTATTCATGGTTTTAAAATTTACAAGACACATACGTTTATGCTATAAGGCAGGCTCATCACCATCAGCTTTGGAAAGAAAGCATGATACTTTAGGCAATGGGGAAACAATGTTCATATCCAGCTTGTACATATCCCCTATCCTGAGTGATCTAAGAAGCACCAATTCTTGAGGAAATGTCATCCTAAGTTTGAGGTTGATGCACTTATGTTCTGTGAAGAGCATTTGATGCTTTTAATCACAGAATTGAGAAACACTTAGGAGATTATGTTCAAGCTGCTTGACAAAGTTCACTTTGTCGACTCTTAACAAGCTGTGGATACACTTCTTCTGTCTGAAATGTATCCTTTGGTCTCACCTCCAACTTGAACAGGAGCTCTATCAAAGTGTTGAAATTGTTGAAGTAGAGATATTGGTCCATGTGATCGTATTATAGTACAAATGATATAAAGAATCGTTCAATATCCAACAAATATGCTAAACAATAAGAACAAATAGGATTGAACACAATAAGAACTCATTCATAATAAGACAATGATCATCAACAATCAATACATAAAGCACAATGATATTTCTGTGTAATAACTGCTTTGAAATAGTAACATGCAACAATGATAATCGATTAGGGTTTTGCAAGCTTACTTACAATGAGAAGAATCAAATCTATATATAGCAGTCTATAGTTTCGCAAATAATTTCGCTGTCAGCAAAACTGTACTGCCAAAACTATAGTTTCGCCATGCCAAACAGAAGTTTCTCCAGGTAAACTAATCAGCTGACTGTGAGTGAAACTATAGTTTCTCTCACAGTTTTGTTGTACTGTGAAAATACATAAACTAAATACATACAAAAAGAAACTAACAAAAGACCTATTACAATCAAAAGCAAATAATCTAAACTAAGGTGAGTCCAACCTATACATGATCTTCAATACTCCCCCTAGGTTGGAACTCACCACCTTCACTCAGCTTGATTAGTCTTTTCAGCTCCAGTGACCTTTGTTGCCTTAGATTAATCTTCAGCATCTCCTGCAACAACTTCCTCAGAAGCTTCAGCATATGATTCTCCATGGTTTCCTCCTGCATCACTAGCCCTTTCGGGATGAGCACTTGCCCGCTCAAACAGCTTTGTTAGATCTTGAATATCCATATTTAGATCGTCTTGTGCCCTGACACGCTCCGCAAGCCTTCTCACTTCCTCCCTCACTCCTCTAATCTTATTCGCCACATTCATAAACAAGCTGGCTTCTTTCCGTGTCTCTTCCCTAGCCCCAGCCTTTATATGATTCTCACACAATAACACCAAATCTTCATCGTAGAAACTGAAGAGCTCCATAGGATCAAAAGCTTTAAACTCTTTACCATTCTTCACCCTAATCACAGCTTCCCTAGTGTTATTATCATAGAACCATTTCTCGAAATCCTGTAACTGTCGGGGAAGGGAATCAGACAATCTCACCCTGTTCACCGTCTCTGGCGGTTTAACCCTCAGAATAATTCTTCCCTCTCCCGTTTCCCAATATCTGTATTTCTTTGACCTTCTTCTTTCTGCCTTCATGTAACCAAATGACTCAAAGTTGTTATTAAGCTCGTTTTGTATCTCTTTCTCCACAAGCGTGACTCTTTCGCTCAGGTGTGCATTCAGAAGTGGTAGAGCTGCCAACCGCCTAAGATCCCATTTAGGCAAGGACTTAAAAGCCTTCCTCTTATGCATGTAGCTAATACTACCCCCTCCTCTTTATCATGAATATTTTTAGGCCGGGGTTATAGGACCAACTTATAATATTTTTGTCGGCCTCTTGTTTACTCAACACTTCCATATGTTGGAATAGGGGAGTGATTTCTTCTGGCTCCTTCTCTTTTACAAACCAATCAACTCTATCCATCAAAACACATCTTCAGCATCCTCTCCCTTCTTTGCTTCATAGATCAAGGTCTCTCATCAACTTCATAGAACTTAGGTTCAGAATCCTAGTCGACAAGCTGTTTATCATCCTCTTCTTCATCAACCAACGTTTTTCCTTTCTCACCATTTCAGTCCACTGACGTCTCCCTCACCGCTTTTTTAGCACCTAGATCCTTCTCTACATGAAGACCCAAGTCTACAAACCCAGCCTCAAAAATATTCTCTACATCCTCATTTCTTGTTTCACAATCTGCAGCGTCATTAGTTGCTGCACCAGATGTACCCTCTTCGGCCTTAGATGAAGTACCCACGTTCAGGAACGGGTACTTTGATGTATTAGTCAAATCATCTCACTCAGATTGAGCTAGTTGATTAGGCAGGCCGGCTGCAGCTTTTAGTTGGCCAATCTCTTCAAACAACTTCTTCAGCAAACGGTTTTGATCAACAAGCATTTTCCTTATCTCATCTTTTTGTTTCTCCCTTATCTCTTGATTGGTGAGCTTCGTCTTTATCATACTCAGTTCATTTGCCAAAGAACGGTTCAGATTACAGATCATATCTTCATCTGGATTTTCTCTTCCTTCCCTCCTCTCAGTGAATGCTTGATGTCTCTCTTTAGTACGCCTTTCTGAATCTGCTATATGAGCTTTCTTCTTTGACCTCTTCTCCTTTTCTACCCTAATCTCTTCAGCTCTTTCATTTATCTCTTCTTCAAAATCATAATCTTTCTCTTTAGCATATCTCTTTCTTTTCTTGGTTGCATCAGATTGTTGTGCCCTGGTTTCTTCAGCTCTTTTATTCTCAAATTCATCCACCCGTCTAATGTAATTTCATCTCTCTAGAGGGTAGATGTTTTCCCAGAGATGGGTGATCTTCCTACTAAAATCGTGGTGAATAGCACAACAGTCAGCAAAGATACGGGGATTCACTTGTACCAGCCTCTTCACCTCTCCATGTCTTGGTACATTTGGTATTAGGTCATCATAAATCATTTGAAGAAAACGAGGATACAACAGCCATTTATCCTTCTTCAAAGCCATCACATTCTCAGCCATGCAGGCAAATATCAATTTAGCAATGTTGGCCTTCTCTCCTCTGCAACACAACACCATTGCTTTAGCCTACTCAATATTTAGCCCATCTAATCCATCTTTATGGTGATCAAGACACATGATGAAGATGTGAGCAATAAATCTCCATTCCTTGGACAGAAATGACTTCTTGATCTCCTTTCGGGAACCAAAAGCTAGCCCCTCATAGCCCATGCTTTTGAATGCCTCGAACACCTTTGAATCAGACACAGAAACCTCATCTAGCCACAAAATCCTCAAAACAATCTCAACAGTAATGGTCACCTCGTGATCTAATACTTTAGCAATAATTCATTGTGTATTCCCTCGTGTATCATACTCAGCAGATCACCATAAATCTCTAATATGAAGATCATATATGGTAGTGGAATGAGATACAACATAAGCTATAGGTGATCTTTGTAGCCATCTAATACAGTCTCTAAACCCGGCAGCTTTAGGATGTGTATCATCGAGAATAGCAGTGATGTTATTCCTCTTATTGAACTTTAAGTTAGCCATTTGAACCTGAGAAAGAGACCAAATAAGTTGGATAAGAATTCAAGGAATTAAGAAAAGAATAAAAAATAAAAAATAATAAAAAATAATAAAAATAATATAAACTAAATTCGCTAGCCAAAAGTATAGTTTCTCATATAGTTTTGGCGGGCAAAAGTGTAGCTTCGCTAGCTAAAACATATCAGATTCGCTAAAAATGAAAGGTAGTTTTGACCAGGAAAAAATATAAGAACTTTCGTTCATAGCGGGAGAAACTGAAGCTTGGTCAGTGAAACTGTTAATTTCGCTTGGACAAAATGACCTTACAGTTTCGCTGAAATATTAAGAACTTTCATTCAATTTCGCCGGATAATCGGTAGTTTCGCTGGATGAAAAGCGAAGACACCGAAGAGACACAATCAAATAAACTGAAAATGTGTTATTATTAACAAGATTAAAAGAAAGTCCTGAGTTTGAAACTCACTTGCGAACTGAATACAACCAACAACCACAAGCAACAACTGAAAATCATGATTTCTTGAGAAATGGTCACGGTAAAGCCCTAAGAATATGAATATACGAAGGTGCGAAATGTGAGGAAATAATTTCGCAAAAAGACTTAAATAGCAAATAGTTTCGCGAGATAATAGAATAGTTTCGCTCAGCGAAATTGTAATTTCCCAAGACATCTTATTGGATGAAAAAGCTTAGCGAAATTGCAATTTCGTCTAGCTAAACAAGTAGCGAAGATATAGTTTCGCTGACATCACCTTTTTTTAACATAAATGATAACTGAGATCAAATTGATCAGAGATCACATCCCCAAGATAAGTATAACACAGAGATGAATTAGATCATCGACTGACAATGAGATCATAATAATGACCAAAACGAATCACAGTCTTAAATGATTTTGAAATTCTTAAACAGATCAATAACGACTGCTCATATGTTTGTCCGCTTAAACTCAAGCCCTATTTTTTTTCAACAAGTAGCATATGATTCTTTAAGGTTCGATTAAATGCTTTAGAATGTTAGAACCCGACAATCATTTTGGCAAAATCCCTCACCCAACCTCAGGATTTCTTGAATTTTGAAACGATCTTTAAAGAGCAAGGCATGTGCATTAGTGTGCAAGTGATTATTATCAGAATATTGCATTCAGATATGAAAACATCGTTAGATAATTTGATACAACTTAGATCAAATAGGTGAGAGCTCCAGGTCTAGAATCACATATACAAAGGAGATGACTATTTAATCATGTGCCAATGAGAGAGCAGAGGAGATCAACACTCCAGGTCAGTACCACCATACAGCAGAGGAGATTAGCACAAGAACAAGACACAAATGTACAGGACATGGGCCATAAGATAAATTCTCAATCCACTTTTTGTCGGGACTCAGTTTCCGTGTCAGCCGAAATGATCGCGAAAATCCAGACACCTTAAGCAGAGATTTAATTTAAATCAAAATGCTTCTGCTTACTTATTTGTCAGGCTGAGTCTATCATGCATATCGTTACAGAATCTGTTTGTTTAACCATTATATGTGTTTTTAAAAATAAGATATGAATCAGATAACAATATCAGTTACTATCATTTCTCATTTTTAAGTACCAATCATGCAAAATGAACATATCCGAAAGATAAAAAATAATTTCTCATCATTTCAAAATTAACACCCAAATTATTTTGATGCTCCCCCAAAATTGTATTTTAAAAGGATAATATTATTAATATTATCGTTTTAAAAGATTATAAATATTTATATTATATTATTATTATTATTTTATTTATAAGTGAGAAAAGAAGAAGGTTTAAAAAGATATTAACCCTAACATAGAGATTAATTCATAAAAGCGAGGTTTGTCCAAAGTTTTCGTGAAAAGATCTGCCTTTTGATTTTTTGTATCAATAGGCATAATATCGATAAAACCCTTTTCTTGTGCATCATGAATTGCATGAATCCGTGTTTCGATGTGCTTGGTTTGGGAATGATGAATAGGATTTTTAGCGATTCCGATGGCAGCTTCATTGTCACAAAACAACGGCGTGTGTAGAAAATTAATTCCATAGTCAATCATCTGGTGTTGTATCCGAAGGACTTGGGAACAACAACTAGAGGCAACAATATATTCTACTTCTCTTGTAGAAAGAGAGACAGTGGTCTGTTTCTTGCTCTGCCAAGACACCAGATAATTACCCAGGTATTGACACCCTCCTGACACTGATTTTCTGTTTAACCTACAACCATTAGAATCATTGTCAGAATAAGCATGTAAATAAAAAATCCCTCCATAAGAGTACGAAAGACCTAAATGAGATGAGCCTTTGAGATAAAGAAAAATTCTCTTGATAGCTTTCTCATGAGACTCCTTTGGGGCCGACTGATATCGAGCACAATATCCTATAGCAAAAATGGTATGAGGTCGACTTGCCGTAACATACATGGGAGAACCAATCATAGATCTGTAGAGATGAGGATCAATAGATTTCTCGTTCTCATCCGGAGTGAGACATGTCTGAGCAGTAAAGGGAGTCATTTTAGGAGAAGTGTCATCCATCTTGAATTTCTTCAAGATTTCTTTAACATACTTTTCATGATAAACTAGAATGCCTTCATCCTTTTTGTTCTACTTGTAATCCAAGAAAGAAAAACATTTCTCTCATCATACTCATTTCAAAATGATTGCACATCACTTCTTCAAACTCTCGACATAACAGTGAATTGGTGGAGCCAAAGATAATATAATCGACATAAACTTGGACAAACAACATTTCACCATTCACTTCCCTTTTGAAAAGAGTCATATTGATGGTGCCCCGAGAGAAACCATTGCTTAAGAGATACTGGGTCAGGGTCTCATACCAGATCCTAGGAGCCTGATGAAGACCATACAAAGATTTTTCCAGCTTAAAGACTTTATCAAGAAAATCAGGATCCTCAAAACCTAGTGGTTGACACACATATATCTCTTCATCAATGTCACCGTAAAGGAAAGCACACTTAACATCCATCTGATAGACCTTGAACTGTTTATGAGCAGCATGAGCGAGAATAATCTTGATTGCTTCAAGACGGGCGATAGGAGCGAAGACTTAAGTATAGTCAATCCCTTCTTCTTAAGCAAAACCATGCAAAACTAGTCTAGACTTGTTACGCACCACCACACCACGATCATCCGGTTTGTTCTTAAACACCCATTTTGTACCAATTGGGCATTTGTAGGGGGGCAAGTCAACCAAGGTCCAAACTTTGAGCTTTCTGAATTGTTAAAGCTCTAATTGCATTGACTCCACCCAGCATGGGTCCTGTAGAGCGGCATGCACATTTTTCAGGACAGTTTGAGAGATGAAGCAAGAGAAGAGGCAGATATTAATCAAACCAGATTGACTCCGCATCCGAACAACATTAGTGATAGATCCAATAACCTTATCAAGAGGATGATCTTTTAAAGTTTTGAAGTCTATGTCTAAAGGGAAGGTGTTTAGAGAAGTTTTGTTCACAGATTGTGAATGATTAGACAAGGGTGAGAGGGATGGAATAGGTTGTGAGGGGATAGATGTAGGTGTTGAAGGAAGATATGTTGGTCAAGAAGGATTAGTTGGTGAAGTAGAAATAGGTGTTGGTGACAGATCAAGCAACAGAAAAGATGATTCAACATCAGCTGAAATGGCATCATTTGCTAAAGAGGTGGAATGAGCAGGAAATGGGGTTGAGGAGATAATATTATTTTGAACGTTTGGAATAGACCCATCATCGTCGAAAACTAGAAGATTAAAAGGTTTAAACACAATATCGGAATCAAAGAACCATGCTGGTTCAGATCGAATATCAGAAGAGTTAGACTCCTGCCAATCAACATAGAATGAATCTTGAATGATACGTGTTCTTGTTAGGATCAGTGATCTATGTTTGATTGATTAGAGAGTATAGCAGCGGAATTCTAACAATGAATTAGCCAATTCACAAGAACAAAAGGATATTCAATGTAAGAACACAGACGGTTATAGATAGAGAGAATTCTGCAGATAAATTTCATTCAATATTCGCTTTCGTGGTAACGGAATGTCACACTTACAATTAGGTCGACACCTCTTATATAAGGGATGTGACGTTTGCTGATGTCACTTGATAGTGACATCTAACAGAATTTATTACAAACTACTGATAGTTAACACAACTACTGAATATGTCAAACAGCTGACATCTTCTTACAAAAATGCTAAGTGTTAACTATTATTACAACTACTGAAAAGAAACTACTAAAACTATAACAACTGAAGAACATACTCTTCAGTTGTTTTACAAATACTGAAATAAAGAAAACTACTGAAAGGTAAACCATCACAACAACTGAAGAATGCTTCTTCAGCTGTTGTAACAAACTCTGAAGGCTTCAGTACTTGTACTTGAGCTTCAGCTGTTGTCATTAGCTGATGTCTTCAGTCTTTATACTTCAGCTGTTGAACTTTAGTACTTTAGTCTTCAGCTGTTGAAGTCTTCAGCACTTTAGATCTTCAGCTGTTGTTCTTCAGTACTTTAGTTCTTCAGCTGTTGTTCTTCAGTACTTAGTTCTTCAGCTGTTGTTCTTCAGTACTTTAGTTCTTCAGCTGTTGTTCTTCAGTACTTTAGTTCTTCAGCTGAAGAACTAAAGTACTGAAGAACAACAGCTGAAGAACTAAGAAGAACAACAGCTGAAGATCTAAGTGCTGAAGACTTCAACAGCTGAAGACTAAAGTACTGAAGTTCAACAACTGAAGTATAAAGACTGAAGACATCAGCTAATGACAACAGCTGAAGCTCAAGTACAAGTACTGAAGCCTTCATAGTTTGTTACAACAGCTGAAGAAGCATTCTTCAGTTGTTGTGATGGTTTACCTTTCAGTAGTTTTCTTTATTTTAGTATTTGTAAAACAACTGAAGAGTATGTTCTTCAGTTGTTATAGTTTTAGTAGTTTCTTTTCAGTAGTTGTAATAATAGTTAACACTTAGCATTTTTGTAAGAAGATGTCAGCTGTTTGACATCTTCAGTAGTTGTGTTAACTATCAGTAGTTGTAATAAATTCTGTTAGATGTCACTATCAAGTGACATCAGCAGACGTCACATCTCTTATATAAGAGGTGTCGACCTAATTGTAAGTGTGACATTCCGTTACCACGAAAGCGAATATTGAATGAAATTTATCTGCAGAATTCTCTCTATCTATAACCGTCTGTGTTCTTACATTGAATATCCTTTTGTTCTTGTAATTGGCTAATTCATTGTTAGAATTCCGCTGCTATACTCTCTAATCAATCAAACGTAGATCACTGATCCTAACAAGTGGTATCAGAGCCGGTTAATCATTGATTGATCTAACAATTAATCATTGAAACTGCTAATTGATATCTATGTTTGATTGAATTAGCATTTTGCAAGAACTGGTTATAGATTATTGAATTTCTGACGCTTTCGTTCATTTATTCTGAGATCTCTCTTGGTTCAATTGGTTGTTGTGTTTTGTTCTAAATCTGTTATAGCTTAATTGAATTTGATTGAATCTGAGATGACTACTCTTTCTAATGATCCTCACAATACTGGTTCCTCAACCAAGCCCCCAATGCTGGTTAGGACCGAGTATAACATATGGCAACGAAGAATGCTTCATCACCTGTCTGTTAACAGTTCAGGTTGTTGGACATCTGTGGTACATGGACCACATAAGCCTATGGTGAACAATCCGGAAACCAATCAAATGGTTCCAAAGAAGAAGGAACAATACTCTGATGAAGATCGGAAACTGTTTGAGATTGATGCTAAAGCCCATGGAATTCTGGCCATGGCACTGCCTAATGAAATCTATTCAGGGCTTATGCATCATGAAACTGCTCATGATCTCTGGAATGCCCTGAAGGAACAATTCGGTGGCACAGATGAGGTCTTAGCAAACAACAAAGAAATCCTTGCCCAACAATATGAGACATTCTCTCATAGAAAGGGTGACACTGTCTCAACAGTTTGAGCGTTTTTCCTGCTTGATCTCTGAGTTGAAAATGGTGAAACAGGAATACACCAATAGCCAGATGAATAACAGGTTCCTCAGATCACTGCCTGAGAGATGGGACACATACACTATTGTCCTACGCTCCAGTGCAAATCTGGATAGCCTATCTCTCACCCAACTTCATGGGAAACTGCTTACATTCGAAAGAGAGATAGAGCAGAAGAGGAAACTGTCCTCATCAGGAAATCTCACTCATGACTTTGTACCAGGGAATACTGCCTTGGTTGGTCATGAGTCAGAATATGCTGCATCTGAAAGCAATTATGATGAGCATATTGATTTCTCTTCAAATAGTTCTGATGATGCATTTGTTCGTATTGAGAGTCATTCTGGCAGTAATAACGACAATCTATGCTTCATCATGGATGATCTGAAAGGAATAGCTGATGATGATCTAGAAGAGATGGATATTCTGAGCCAAATGGCATTGATTAATATCAGATCTCAGAAGTTCTACAAGAGAACTGGCAGGAAATTTCCTGGACTCTCTGGCAAAACCAAAGTTGGTTTTGACAAGAGTAAATTGAGGTGTCACAAATGCCAAGGCTGGGACACTTTGCAAGAGAGTGTAGATCAACTGGATCTAACTCTTCTGCACCCTTTGTGACTTTTCCTAGTACTAGTCCACAAAACAGAGGGCAACATCCTGCTGGTTCTGGTCATCATTCACATCCTAGGTCTCCTGCATACTTTGTTCCACAGGGTCAAATGTCATATCCTTATCCCTACTATTATATGCCTCAACCAAATCCTGTTCAAGCTCCAATTGCACAACAACCACAAGCATTGCCTGAACCACAACCTTCCCAATCTCATCAACAAACTCAACCTCAACAACACAGCTTCTTCACCCTAGGAGTTGTTGACTGGAGCAGTTTACCAGATGATTTGTCTGGTCATGAACAACTGTTCACTGGTGCTGGTCAACATGGTGGTGACAGTCCCTTTAGAAATCTAGCTCTTATGGCTTTGGATTCTGATGATACTTCATCCACTAATGCCTCTACACCAAAGGTATCACAGGTATCCTCTGAGGCAAAAGCCAAATTGTGTTCTGAAACATGTATAGCAGCATTTGCATCTATTAGAGAAGCAAATGTAGCTTTGATTAACAAGAATATTGAGCTAGAACAAACAATTTCCAAAAGAAAAGCTGAATTTGAGTCTGTGCTTAATGAAAGAATGATGAGATTTGCAAACTTAAATGCCAAATCACAGATTATAAGGCTAGGGAAGAGGTACTTCTAGAGAAGTACAAAGATCTCAAAGAAACCCTTGCAGTCACCCAAGTAGAGTGTGATCGATGGGTACAATCATGCAAAGGTTTTGAAATGCTTCTTAGTAAGCAATCTGCTTCCAATATGAAGTTTGGCATTGGTTACAATCACACTGCTCCACCTACAGATTTTACTCCCAGCAGAGGTAGAATCTGATGGTGAGAGTAATAACCAATCCATTTCATCATGTGATCTACTTTCTGATTCAACACTATCAGAAGTAGAAGTCAGCACTAAGCCCTCTCAGAACCTATCAGCTGATGTTGATGGTTCCACTGCTGACACTCACATGATCAATGAGTTGATCAACTCAGGAGTTAATTCTGAAAGTCCTAAAAGGACTAGAGAGCAAGATTTAACACCTGAAGTTCAAACTCCAACTACTGTCAGTACTGAAAAGAAGAAAACTGTCAGTAGAAAGAGTTTGAAGACTACTAAAGAGGAAGTCAAGAAAGAAAACAATGCTTTCAAAGCACTGAAGAGCAAGTCTTCAGTTGTTTCATCCTCTTTAGTTGATGATCAACATAAGATGAAGAAGAAACCATGTGAAGTATGTGGTTTGTTCAATCATCTTACAGATGATTGTTGGTACAAAAGAGGATCCAAACTCAAACATAAAGAGGAAATTAAAGAGAAAATGGTTAAAATGAAAACTGAGTTTGAGACCACATTTGTATCAGCAACATCAAATCCTGTAACCCTTAAGTCCATAAAGAAATCCAAAAATGAAGGGATTAAACAGGTAACAGCTGAGATTGCTCAGAAGAAGAAGGTGCAACATAAGAACTTATGAAACTCCACTGACAATGTGTCTGATGAGCTGAAAGCTTTATCACAAAATCAGACACAGCTGGTTATGATGGTTCAACATCTATTGGGAAGAGTTAACCATTAGATGTTCCTATGTTGAAACCACAGAAAAGGAGGTCCAAGCCAAAGGATTCCTCTTCTTCACCATCTTCTTCCTCTCAGGCTGTTGTTTCCATCAAACCTGTTAGTTTACCATCTTTGATGAGAGCAGGCCTAAAACCAAAAAGGTTTGGGTCTCCAAAACTAACTGATTGTTTATAATTGCAGGGTTCTTCAACATGCCAAAGTAGCATCTGGTATGTAGACAGTGGGGGATCTATGCACATGACTGGGAACAGCTCTCTTCTTCATGACTACTCTCAAGTAAAGAAGGGGTTTGTTTCTTTTGGCAATGATGCTAGGGGTTACATCATTGGTAAAGGCTTTGTCTCCAATGCAGAACTAAGGTTTGATGATGTTAATCATGTGGAAAATCTCAAGTACAATCTCTTGAGTGTCAGTCAAATGTGTGATAAAGGCCATGTTGCTCTTTTCACCAGTCAGAACTGTAGGATTCTGTCATCCAAAGTTCTGCATTGATTGATAAGGTGTTGGATGATCACACTCTCCTGAGAGCTAACAGGACAGGAAGAGTGTATGCCTTAGATCTTTCCAAGAAAATAAATCTCACAGGCAATCCTTGCCTATTTTCCAAAGCCTCTTCTGAAGAATCTAAACTGTGGCACAAAAGGCTGGGTCATGTCAATTTCAAAAACATGAATCAGCTGATCCACAATAGTTTAGTCAGAGGCTTACCAATAAAGGAGTTCCACTGTGATGAAACCTGCACTGCTTGTTTAAAAGGAAAACAGCACAAAGTCTCATTCCCTCCTATTGAAGAGCCTAAGTCCACTGCCTGCTTGCAATTACTGCATATGGATCTATTTGGTCCTGTGAGAGTAATGAGCATGGAAAAGAAGAAATACTGTCTGGTAATTTTGGATGATTACTCCAGATTTGTATGGACTTTCTTTCTACATTCAAAGGATGAGGTTGCTCAGAAGATTATTCACTTTGTGTTGTATGTTGAGAAGCAGTATTCCCTTCCAGTCAAGTGTATTAGGAGTGACAATGGAACTGAATTCAGAAACCATACACTTGATGACTTCTATCTTTCAAAGGGAATCAAAAGGCAGTTTAGCATACCAAGGACTCCAGAACAGAATGGAGTAGTGGAGAGGAAGAACAGGACCCTAATTGAAGCTGCAAGGTCCATGCTGGCTGACTCTGGTTTGCCACTGACCTTTTGGGCTGAAGCTGTTAACACAACTTGTTATGTGCAGAATAGAGTCTTAGTAAATCAGAGGATGATGAAGACTCCATATGAAGTTCTTCATCACTTGGCTCCTCTAATTTCATTTTTCAAAGCATTTGGGTGTCCCTATTTTATTCTCAACACAAAGGATCAACTCCAAAAATTTGATCCTAAGGTGGATGCAGGGTATTTTGTTGGTTATTCATCTACTTGCAAGGCATACAGAGTCTTCAACTGCAGAACAAAGATATTTGAAGAGACTTTGCATGTGAAGTTTAATGAATCTCCTATGGACAAGATTCCACAAAACCCTATGGAGTTGTTTGATTTGGACATACTGCAATATGTTCCTTATCAACCTCCAGCTGTTGTACATCCTGTGGATAAATCATAGCATGTCTTCCACCTGGTGGTATTGATGATGATGATGATAATATCAATACTCACCTATTCAAGTTTAGTGACCAACTGCCTATGTCTGCTAAATTTGATGTTCCTGTAGCTTCAGCAGTTCCATCCACAACAAATGCTGATGAGTTCTCTGATTCCTCTACATCTTTTGAGTTACCATCTAATTCTTGGTTTCAAGAGTCTGCATCAACATCTGCTGCTGCTGAAGGTCCTACAAACACTTGCACAGATCTCATTGTTTATCAAGAACTGAAGAATCACCCTATGTCTCAGATTATTGGTGATATCAATACTGGTGTTTCAACAAGAAGTCAATTGTCTAACTTCTGCTTCTATGCTCTCTTCATCAGTCAGCTAGAGCCAAAGAACTACCATGTTGCTTTGAGAGACAATGGATGGTTGAAGCCATGCAGCTTGAGCTACTTCAGTTTAAGAAACAACAAGTGTGGGAACTGGTTCCTCTTCCCCCAGGTAAGTGTGCAATAGGCACTAAATGGGTGTTTAGGAATAAAACTGATGAAAATGAGCATATTGTTAAGAACAAGGCTAGACTGGTTGTATAGGGGTTTTCACAAGAAGAATGTATTGACTATGATGAAACCTTTGCCCCTGTAGCCACACTAGAGGCAATCAGATTGTTTTTAGCCTATGCTGCATTCCATAATCTTAAAGTTTTTCAAATGGATGTCAAAAGTTCATTTCTATATGGTAAAATAAAGGAAGAAGTTTACGTGTGTCAACCACCAGGTTTTGAGGATAATAAACATCTTGAATGGGTGTATAAACTTGATAAGGCTCTTTATGGGTTGAAACAAGCTCCTAGAGCCTGGTATGAGATACTTTCCACTTTTCTTCTTAAGAATAATTTCACTAGAGGCTCCATTGATAAAACTTTGTTTATTAAGACGGTGGATCAGCATAAGCTACTTGTTCAGATTTATGTTGATGATATCATTTTTGCATCCTCTGATCCCCAGTTGTGTGATGATTTTACAACATTAATGAAAAACAGGTTTGAAATGAGTGCAATGGGAGAATTACAGTTCTTTCTAGGCTTGCAAATTAAACAAAAGGCTGATGGAACCTTTATTCATCAGTCAAAATATACAAAAGATCTTTTGAATAAGTTTGATTTACAAAACTATAAGCCGTGTTCTACTCCCATGTGCAACACCACACAACTGGATGCAGATCAGAAAGGTAAAGCTGTTGATGAAACACTTTACAGATGTATGATTGGGTCCTTGATGTATTTAATAGCTTCTAGACCAGATATTATGTTTGCTACATGTGTTTGTGCTAGATTTCAGGCTGCACCTAAAGAGTCTCATCTGATTGCAGTCAAGAGGATCTTTAGATATTTGCAAGGTACACAATCTCTAGGTTTATGGTATTCCACTGGACACTCTTGCAAATTAGTTGCTTTTTCAGATAGTGACTATGCAGGGTGCAAGTTAACTAGAAAGTCAACTTCTGGTGGCTGTCAATTTCTAGGCAACTGTTTGATTTCTTGGCAGAGTAAGAAACAAACATCTGTTGCTACATCAACTCCTGAAGCCGAGTACATTGCTGCTGCATGTTGCACTTCTCAGGTACTCTGGCTTCAGAACCAACTTCTGGATTATGGCATTACAGAGACTAAGACTCCATTATTAATGGATAGTGCTTCAGCTCTGTGTATTGTCAAAAATCTAGTCCAGCACTCTAGGACCAAACATATAGAGATCAGACATCACTTTATTCGGGATTGTTTTGAAGAAGGTCTGATTGATCCTAAGTTTGTGCCTAGTGCTGATGAGCATGCAGATATTTTTACTAAGCCTTTGGATAGTTCTACTTTCCAAAACCTTGTGTTAAGGCTTGGTATGCTGCAGCTAGAATAAGTGACAACTACTGATGATTTCAGTAAAAAGTACTGGTGATCATTGGTAACCATGTCACATATAAGTACTGATAAGTTCTTTCACCTTCAGTAGTTTTTATAACTACTGACGGCTAAATGCCTCACAAGTACTGAAGTACTTTATCTGTTCTAAACAACTGATGTAGTTACAACTACTGATGTAGTTACAACTATTGAAATCAGTACAAACAGATAAGTACTGACGTCCTATGAAACACCTGAAAAGCAGATGCAAAGTCTGATGAGTAAGTGTTGAGGACAGTATGAAACAGCTGAAAGGATATGAATTGACGAAAACTACTGAAGAGAACTTTCTCTTTAGTTGTTTCTACAACTGCTGTTTCATTCTAAACAACTGAAGCAAAACCATGTCTTCAGTAGTTTTTATAACTACTGATGACTAACACCAAGTCTTCAGCTGTTTACAACAACTGATGACAAAACCACTGTCTTCAGTAGTTTCACAACTACTGATGACAAACACCAAGTCCTCAGTTGTTTCATCATCTGAAGTCAAAACCATGGTCTTCAGTAGTTTTCTAACTGCTGATGCCTAAAACCACGGACTTCAGCTGTTTCAACGTCTGAAAGGGTAATACCATGTCAACAGTCGGTTTAAAACTACTGATGACTAACACTAAACCCTTCAGTCATTTTCTCACCCCTACCTTATAAATACCTGTCCTCTTCTCGAATGTTTCATTAGCCGTTATTTTCTGAGCTTCTCTCTCTCAAACATGGCGACCATGAGTCTGAAACCACGACATAACTGCGTTGCCTACCTTACCAAGTCGGCTTTCTAGAACAAATATGATAATGCCATTGACTTAATGGTGGATTCCCCGTATCGCACAGCCTTTCTCTTGAATCCGACCATCTACCCTGAATCCCTCAGTCAATTCTGGTCAAATGCTTTTGTTCACACTGATGAGTCTACCGGCCATATCTCTGTTCGGTCGCTTGTCAACCAGAAACCAGTGGTCGTTACAGCCGACATCATTCGTCAGGCATTACACTTACACGACTCCACCGCTGTGACTGAATACCCAAAGGGCACAACAGATATGTCCTTTCTCAATCATGGGTATGAAGGTGATCTTCGGGCTACAACCATTCTAAAGAAACATTTCCATGACGCTGAGAAATTTATTTTTCACATGGTAAATGTCTGCTTAGCCTCCAAGACATCTTCTTGGGATCAAATGTCATCCCAATGGCAACAGGTATTGTATTCTATTCTAGAACACCAACCGCTAAATTTTTCTGAAATCGTGTTTCTAGAAATAAAGAACTTGGCTCAGAAACCTGTGGCAAACGATGGCCATTATATCCCAGGTTTCTTATGGCCATTATTTTAGATGATTAAATCTGATGGCCTTATTGGCCTTGGAGTCCCTGCACCAGCTGTTTTGGCTGAGGTATACTCCAGGCACAACTCAAACCTTACTCTCAAAGAAGCTGCCCGAATGCTAAAGCCCAAGCACAGGGAACCCACAGCTTCCACCACCAGAACCAAAGTCCCCACTAAACCCAAACCAAAACACCCCAAAACAGGTATTCAGGGAGATCAGTCCCCTGAAGATGCTCCTGTACCACCAAGGCAGGATATACTTGCTGGCTTAAACCCCCCAGCAGTATCAGAGACTCTACCAGCCACAGCCGCTCAGGATCCCTCTCAAAAGGAGCCTGCAGCCACCACATAAGGGGTACCCACACATCTGGGATCTTCCTCACTTGAGGAGATTGCCATTGAAGAGCACCATCCTCCCCAGGTGCACACTGCTTTTACCCCATCTCCCCATGCAACCGCCCCCCAAAGTCCAACCATAATCATTGCAAACGTGCTGACTCAGCTGCATGCCTCTCCTCCTCCCCAACAACCACCAACAAAGGGGAGAACCACAGATATTGAGGAAGAGGATCATCATGCTTCTGACAACCCACAGCATCGGGGTTTACAAGTTCTATCTCCTAGTGTGGATAGGGAGATTAGACCATCTAGTGAGACTGCCACCTCTTCTGAATCAGCACATGATCAGAATGAGGTGGTAACATAGCTAAGACCTCACTAGAGGCAACAGCTGATGAAGGACCAGTCCTGAGGCTAGAAGTCCCCAGTTCCAAGAAAAAGGGGCACATGCTAAAACTGGTCTACACCCAGTGCATGTACATCTTGCTATAAGCAGGAGGTCAGGTGATTCAGCATCTGCTGATGATGACCTGGGCTTTTTCTATGACGTTCTAGCCCACAACACCATCCTGGAGGCTGAGGTAAGCAGACTACAGAGAACTGCTTGCCAAGAAGTCTCAGGATGTAAGTCCATCTGCCCCCACCACCCACAGATGGCACCTTCATTTGAAGGTCCCATAAACACTTACCCTCTCACTTCACTGAGCCTCCAGCCTCTGCTTTTGGCACTATCTCTCCGGGACAGAACCCCCTTGAGCAGATGGTTGCTGTATTCCAACAATCCCTACCTCTCATCACTCCCATCATCAATGACATTGTTTATAAAGCCATTGATGAGAGGATCTCCTCAAGTCTACAACTACTCATTGATGATGCTGTGCACAAGAAACTTTCTGCGGTACGAACCCCTGCCACCAATGCATCCAAAAAGGGGGAGAGTACTGCAGTGAAAGAAAAGAAAAGAAAAAGAACTGAGGATGAGAAGGCACAAGAGAAAACCAAGGAGTTGGAAAAGGAAAAGGAACAACAACTGATCACTACAAAAGAAAGAAAAGTGCTGGTGATCAAACGAATGCTGAAGAAAAATCCTTGGAAGAGCTGGTAAAAGATGCAGATGAAACACACAGCCGATCCATGGACAAAATCATTGAGCAACTCTTCAAGCAAGGCTTTGATACAGCCACACTAGACAGTGAGATCAGGAGGTTGGAAGTAGAGGAAATTCAAAACAGATGGGCTGGGTACAATGGTGGAGAAAGAGAGATTGGAGATCATGATTCGATTCATAGCCAAATACTTAGGAAGATCACTGATGGAGATTCATTCATGGACCAGAGACAGCATTCTGGCTATAGCCACCGGAATCTGTTTGTCTGAGCAATTTCATAAGGGGAAATCCTTGAAGCACTTGATGAGGCTGGGGCTGGAAAAAGGTTTGAAATGGCAAGACTCACAAAGCCAAACTCACAACCAAAATGCTTGAACAACCTTCCCTATCACCCACTCAAAAATAGCCTACCCCTCAAATCTCCAAACCAATCTCAAAACCCAAATCCAAACATCCTCAACCTTCAAAACCAATTCCTTTACCACAAAAACCAACCCAACCATCATAGTGATGCACCTAGAAGGAGGAGAACGGTGCTGAGGATAGAAGAAGATGAAGAAGAAGAGGATGAAGATGATAGTCTGCCACTCTCTGCTGTTCTAAGGCTACCCGAACCCAGGAGTCAACTTATGATCACACCTGACTCACAAAGGGAAACGGTTATAGTCAAAATAGAAGATGAAGAACAGCAGAAGCAGCACGATGAGCAACTACTGAAGATGGTTGACAAGGAATTTCCTCAGTCATCATCTATAAAAGCCATGAAAGGGCATGCTCAGAGGCTGTACACTCTCAGACACACATTTCAGTATTAAAAGGAGAGAGTGAGAGTATGGCCAGACCCCAAGGTGAGTTCTAGAATCCACAAAAGATCCATTCCACATAGATACAATGGCCAGGTTAGAAAAACAATAGACTCTACAATCATGTTGGCCATTGTAGTCTCACCCTGGGAAATAATCGATGAATTCAAGAAGGCTCATCAATCAAAAATGACCCCTCAAGCCTTACTGGAAAACAAGATGATCAAAAAGGGGTTATTATATAAGATGCTTGAAGACATTAAGAAGAATGAGCTCCAGTTACTTCTTGAGGGCACTCATCCTGATGAATTTGTCTATAGGGAGGTAACTACTATGGAGTTGAAGAATGGCAGGACTGTAAAGTACTTATCTGAGTACTATGGTCCATAGTTCTTCTTTGAAGGAGGAGTAGAAGAACTCTCCAAGGAGGAACAGGTTGTTCTCCTTGAGGCCTATGTTTGAGAGTTGTGCAGACTCATCATAGGGAAGTAGATATCATGAATGGGATAACAACTCTGTGTCCAGTTCCCCAAAACAGAGTTCCCATTCATACCTTGCCAAACAGATCTCTGATTTCTTCCCAGGCCAGTGCTTATATGGGTCATCTTCTTAACTGATCAAGAAGGAAAAAGACCAACCATTCTGCCAAAAATAAGTGGGACCTCAATAAAGTTAAAGGTTTTGGTTGCATTGGTTTAGGGGGAGTTTGTTGGACCAAAAGAACCAATGAGCCGGATCAGAAAAACCTTTAAGTCCCACAGACATCACAACAACTACTGAAGACCACAACAGCTGAAGACAACAGCTGATTACAAAGTCTGAAGACACAAGTGTTGAAGACAAAGTCTGAAGACACAAGTGCTGAAGACAAAGTCTGAAGACACAAGTGCTGAAGACAAAGTCTGAAGACATAAGTGCTGAAGAGCAAAGTATCAGACGTTGTCACAACAGCTGAAGAGGTCTTCTTCAGTAGTTGTGATGGTTTACCTTTCAGTAGTTTCTTTGTTTCAGTATTTGTAAAACAACTGAAGAGTATGTTCTTCAGTTGTTATTGTTTCAGTAGTTTGACACAACAGCTAAAGAATACTTCTTCAGTTGTTGTGCTCGTCAGTAGTTTTATGTTTTTCAGTAGTTGTAGTAACTGATAACACTTAGTATTTTTGTAAGAAGATGTCAGCTGTTTTGACATCTTCAGTAGTTGTGTTTTAGTTGGAATAATTCTGTTAGATGTCACTATCAAGTGACATCAGCAGACGTCACATCTCTCATATAAGAGGTGTCGACCTAATTGTAAGTGTGACATCCGTTACCACGAAAGCGAATATTGAATGAAATATCTGCAGAATTCTCTCTATCT
Source organism: Flaveria trinervia (assembly GCA_025506515.1). Classification (NCBI taxonomy): domain Eukaryota; kingdom Viridiplantae; phylum Streptophyta; class Magnoliopsida; order Asterales; family Asteraceae; genus Flaveria; species Flaveria trinervia. The sequence continues at coordinate 63,321,665 of CM046450.1, read as the reverse complement.
ATAACCGTCTGTGTTCTTACATTGAATATCCTTTTGTTCTTGTGAATTGGCTAATTCATTGTTAGAATTCCGTTGCAATACTCTCTAATCAATCAAACATAGATCACTGATCCTAACAAAAAGGGGCATCATCCAGGTGTAGGGTTTGACGAAGTATATCGGGAGTGATGACCACTTGGTGGTTGTTGACGACCGACGGAGAGACTCTATGTGTTTCCCCAGTGGTGAGGGTGACGTTCATCCAAAACTGGTTACGGGATCGGCATGAAGGATTGGATTGAGAAGAAAAGCCGTTTTGTAGGGTGACTGGACCCTAAGATCAATAGCATTATCGAACTTAGCCCAGAACGGCGATTGGTAAGGTAAGCTACACAGTTGTGTCGCGGTTGAGCTGCATGGTCGCCATTAATGAGAGAGAGGTTTTGGAGATATGATCGTTAGGTTTGAAGAAGATGAGGCTCTGAAGGATTAGGTCGGGGATATTTATAGGGTACGGGTTAGAAAATGACTTAAGGGTTTGGTGTTAGTCATCAGTAGTTTTAAAACGACTGTTGACATGGTATTACCCTTCCAGACGTTGAAACAGCTGAAGTCGTGGTTTTAGGCATCAGTAGTTATAAAACTACTGAAGACCATGGTTTTGACTTCAGATGTTTGAAAACAACTGATAACTTGGTATTGGTCATCAGTAGTTGTGAAACTACTGAAGACATGGTTTTGTCATCAGTTGTTGGAAACAATTGATGACTTGGTATTAGTCATCAGTAGTTGGGAAATACTAAAGACAGGTTTTGTCATCAGTGTTTGTAAACAGTTGATGACTTGGTATTAGTCATCAGTAGTTGTGAAACTACTGAAGACATGGTTTTGTCATCAATTGTTTAGGATGAAACAGCAGTTGTAGAAACATCTGAAGAGAAAGTTCTCATCAGTAGTTTTCGTCAATTCATAGCCTTTCAGCTGTTTCATACTGTCCTCAACACTTACTCATCAACCTTTTTGTTGTTTTCAGTTGTTTCATAGGACATCAGTACTTATCTGTTTTGACAACATCAGTAGTTCAATTACATCAGTAGTTGTTACTTTATCAGTTGTTGTAACAGAAGCAGTACAATATGTGATATGGTCACTAATGATCATTAGTACTTGTTTACTGAGATCATCAGTAGTTATCACTTATTCTAGCTGTACATACCAACTTAACACAAGGTTTTGAAAGTAGAACTATCCAAAGGCTTAGTAAAAATATCTGCAAGCTCATCAGCACTAGGCACAAACATAGGATCAATCAGACCTTTTTCAAAACAATCACGAATAAAGTGATGTCTGATCTCTATATGTTTGGTCCTAGAGTGCTGGACTGGATTTTGACAATACACAGAGCTGAAGCACTATCCATTAATAATGGAGTCTTGTCTCTGTAATGCCATAATCCAGAAGTTGGTTCTGAAGCCAGAGTACCTGAGAAGTACAACTTGCAGCAGCAATGTACTCGGCTTCAGCAGTTGATGTAGCAACAAATGTTTGTTTCTTACTCTGCCAAGAAATCAAACAGTTGCCTAGAAATTGACAACCACCAGAAGTTGACTTTCTAGTTAACTTGCACCCTGCATAGTCACTATCTGAAAAAGCAACTAATTGCAAGAGTGTCCAGTGGAATACCATAAACTAGAGATTGTGTACCTTGCAAATATCTAAAGATCCTCTTGACTGCAATCAAATGAGACTCTTTAGGAGCAGCCTGAAATCTAGCACAAACACATGTAGCAAACATATATCTGGTCTAGAAGCTATTAAATACATCAAGGACCCAATCATACATCTGTAAAGTGTTTCATCAACAATTTTACCTTTCTGATCTGCATCCATTGTGTGGTGTTGCACATGGGAGTAGAACAGGGCTTACAGTTTTGTAAATCAAACTTATTCAAAAGATTTTTGTATACTTTGACTGATGAATAAAGGTTCCATCAGCCTTTTGTTTAATTTGCAAGCCTAGAAAGAACTGTAATTCTCCCATTGCACTCATTTCAAACCTCTTTTTCATTAATGTTGTAAAATCATCACACAAATGGGGATCAGAGGATGCAAAAATGATATCATCAACATAAATCTGAACAAGTAGCTTATGCTGATCCACCTTCTTAATAAACAAAGTTTTATCAATGGAGCCTCTAGTGAAATTATTCTAAGAAGAAAAGTGGAAAGTGTCTCATACCAGGCTCTAGGAGCTTGTTTCAACCCATAAAGAGCCTTATCAAGTTTATACACCCATTCAGGATGTTTATTATCCTCAAAACCTGGTGGTTGACACACATAAACTTCTTCCTTTATTTTACCATATAAAAATGCACTTTTGACATCCATTTGAAAAACTTTAAGATTGTGGAATGCAGCATAGGCTAAAAACAATCTAATTGCCTCTAGTCTGGCTACAGGGGCAAAGGTTTCATCATAATCAATACCTTTTCTTGTGAAACCCCTGTACAACCAGTCTAGCCTTGTTCTTAACAATAAGCCCATTTTCATCAGTTTTATTCTAACACCCATTTAGTGCCTATTCCACACTTACCTGGGGGAAGAGGAACCAGTTCCCACACTTACTGCTGATTCTTGAACTGAAGTTACTCAAGCTGCATGGCTTCAACCCATCCATTGTCTCTCAAAGCAACATGATAGTTCTTGGCTCTAGCTAACTGATGAAGAGAGCATAGAAGCAGAAGTTAGACAATGGCTTCTTGTTGAAACTCCAGCATTGATATCACCAATAATTTGAGACATTGGGTGATTCTTGAGTTCTTGATAAACAATGAGATCTGTGCAAGTGTTTGTAGGACCTTCAGCAGCAGCAGATGTTGATGCAGACTCTTGAAACCAGAATTGGATGGTAACTCAAAGATGTAGAGGAATCAGAGATCTCATCAGCATTTGTTGTGGATGGAACTGCTGAAGCTACAGGAACATCAAATTTAGCAGACACAGGCAGTTGGTCACTAAACTTGAATAGGTGAGTATTGATATTATCATCATCATCATCAATACCCAGGTGGAAGACATGCTGCAGAAGATGATTTATCCACAGGCTGGCAACAGCCTGTTGATAAGAAAATATGAACATTTGCAGTATGTCCAAATCAAACAACTCCATAGGGTTTTGTGGAATCTTGTCCATAGGAGATTCATTAAACTTCACATGCAAAGTCTCTTCACTATCTTTGTTTTGCAGTTGAAGACTCTGTATGCCTTGCAAGTAGATGAATAACCAACAAAATACCCTACATCCACCTTAGGATCAAATTTTTGGAGTTGATCCTTTTGTGAATAAAATAGGGACACCCAAATGCTTTGAAAATGAAATTAGAGGAGCCAAGTGATGGAGAACTTCATATGGAGTCTTCATCAACCTCTGATTTACTAAGGCTCTATTCTGCACATAGCAAGCTGTGTTAATAGCTTCAGCCCAAAAGTTCAGTGGCAAACCAGAGTCAGCCAACATGGACCTTGCAGCTTCAATTAGGGTCCTGTTCTTCCTCTCCACTACTCCATTTTGTTCTGGAGTCCGTGGGATGCTAAACTGCCTTTTGATTCCCTTTGAAAGATAGAAGTCATCAGTGTATGGTTTCTGAATTCAGTTCCATTGTCACTCCTTATACACTTGACTGAAAGGGAATACTGCTTCTCAACATACAACACAAAGTGAATAATCTTCTGAGCAACCTCATCCTATGAATGTAGAAAGAAAGTCCATACAAATCTGGAGTAATCATCCACAATTACCAGACAGTATTTCTTCTTTGCGATGCTCATCACTCGCACAGAACCAAATAGATCCATATGCAGTAATTGCAAGCAGGCAGTGGACTTAGGCTCTTCAATAGGAGGGAATGAGACTTTGTGCTGTTTTCCTTTTAAACAAGCAGTGCAGGTTTCATCACAGTGGAACTCCTTTATTGGTAAGCCTCTGACTAAACTATTGTGGATCAGCTGATTCATGTTTTTGAAATTGACATGACCCAGCCTTTGTGCCACAGTTTAGATTCTTGAGAAGAGGCTTTGGAAAATAGGCAAGGATTGCCTGTGAGATCTATTTTCTTGGAAAGATCTAAGGCATACACTCTTCCTCCTGTTGGCTCTCAGGAGAGTGTGATCATCCAACACCTTATCAATCAAATGCAGAACTTTGGATGACAGAATCCTACAGTTCTGACTGGTGAAAAGAGCAACATGGCCTTTATCATACATTTGACTGACACTCAAGAGATTGTACTTGAGATTTTCCACATGATTAACATCATCAAACCTTAGTTCTCCATTGGAGACAAAGCCTTTACCAATGATGTAACCCCTAGCATCATTGCCAAAAGAAACAAACCCTTCTTTACTTGAGAGTAGTCATGAAGAAGAGAGCTGTTCCCAGTCATGTGCATAGATCCCCCACTGTCTACATACCAGATGCTACTTTGGCATGTTGAAGAACCCTGTAATTATACACAATCAGTTAGTTTTGGAGACCCAAACCTTTTTGGTTTTGGGCCTGCTCTCATCAACAGATGGTAAACTAACAGGTTTGATGGAAACAACAGCCTGAGAGGAAGAAGATGGTGAAGAAGAGGAATCCTTTGGCTTGGACCTCCTTTTCTGTGGTTTCAACATAGGAACATCTAATTGGTTAACTCTTCCCAATAGATGTTGAACCATCATAACCAGCTGTGTCTGATTTGTGATAAAGCTTTCAGCTCTTCAGACACATTGCATTGGAGTTTGATAAGTTCCTATGTTGCACCTTCTTCTTTTGAGCAATCTCAGCTGTTACCTGTTTAAACCCTTCCTTTTTGGATTTCTTTATGGACTTAAGGGTTACAGGATTTGATGTTGCTCATACAAATGTGGCTTCAAACTCAGTTTTCATTTTAACCATTTTCTCTTTAATTTCCTCTTTATGTTTGAGTTTGGATCCTCTTTTGTACCAACAATCATCAGTAAGATGATTGAACAAGCCACATACTTCACATGGTTTCTTCTTCATCTTATGTTGATCATCAACTAAAGAGGATGAAACCACTGAAGACTTGCTCTTCAGTACTTTGGAAGCATTGTTTGCTTTCTTGACTTCATTTTTAGTAGTCTTCAAACTCTTTCTACTGACAGTTTTCTTCTCTTCAGTACTGACAGTAGTTGGAGTTTGAACTTCAGGTGTTAAATCTTGCTCTCAGTCCTTTCAGGACTTTCAGAATTAACTCCTGAGTTGATCAACTCTTTGATCATGTGAGTGTCAGCAGTGGAACCATCAACATCAGCTGATAGGTTCTGAGAGGGCTTTGTGCTGACTTCTACTTCTGATGGTGCTGTATCAGAAAGTAGATCACATGATGAAATGGATTGGTTATTGCTCTAACCATCAGATTTTACTTCTGCTTTCGGAGTAAAATCTGTAGGGGAGCAGTGTGATTATAACCAATGCCAAACTTCACATTGGAAGCAGATTGCTTACTAAGAAGCATTTCAAAACCTTTGCATGATTGTACCCATCGATCACACTCTACCTGGGTGACTGCAAGGGTTTCCTTGAGATCTCTATACTTCTCTAGAAGTATCTCTTCCCTAGCCTTATCATCAGTGATTTGGCATTTAAGTTTGTAAATCTCATCATTCTTATCATTAAGCACAGACTCAAATTCAGCTTTGCATTGGAAATTGTTTGTTCTAGCTCAATATTCTTGTTAATTAAAGCTACATTTGCTTCTCTAATAGATGCAAATGCGGCTATGCATGATTCAGAACATAGTTTGGCTTTTGCCTCAGAGGATACCTGTGATACCTTTGGTATAGAGACATTAGAGGATGAAGTATCAGCAGAATCCAAAGCCATAAGAGCTAGATTTCCAAAGGGACTGTCACAACCATGTTGACCAGCACCAGTGAACAGTTGTTCATGACCAGACAAATCATCTGGTAAACTGCTCCAGTCAACAACTCCTGGGGTGAAGAAGCTGTGTTGTTGAGGTTGAGTTTGTTGATGAGATTGGGAAGGTTGAGGCTCAGGCAATGCATGTGATTGTTGTGAAATGGGAGCTTGAACTGGATTAGACTGAGGCAAGTAATAGCAGGGAACAGGATATGACATTTGACTCTGGGGGACAAAGTATGCAGGAGATTTAGGGTGTGCATGATGACTAGAACCAGCAGGACGTTGCCCTCTGTTTTGTGGACTAGTACTAGGAAAAGTCACAAAGGGTGCAGAAGAGTTAGATCCAGTTGATCTACACTCTCTTGCAAAGTGTCCCAGCCTTTGGCATTTGTGACACCTCAACTTACTCTTGTCAAAACCAACTTTGGTTTTGCTAGAGAGTCCAGGAAATTTCCTACCAGTTCTCTTGTAGAACTTCTAAGATTTGATATTAATCAATGCCATTTGGCTCAGAATATCCATCTCTTCTAGATCATCATAAGCTATTCCTTCCAAATCATCCATGATAAAGCATAGATTGTCACTATTACTACCAGAATGACTATCAATACCAACAAATGCATGATTAGAACTATTTGAAGAGAAATCAATATGCTCATCATAATTGCTTTCAGATGCAACATATTCTGACTCATGACCAACCAAGGCAGTATTCCCTGGTACAAAGTTATCAGTGAGCTTTCCTGATAAGGACAGTTTCCTTTTCTGCTCTATCTCTCTTTAGAATGTAAGCAGTTTCCCATGAAGTTGGGTGAGAGATAGGCTATCCAGATTTGCACTGGAGCGTAGGACTATAGTGTATGTGTCCCATCTCTCAGGCAGTGATCTGAGGAACCTGTTATTCATCTAGCTGTTGTGTATTCCTGTTTCACCATTTTCAGCTCAGAGATCAAGCAGGAAAAACGCTCAAACTGTTGAGTGAGTGTCTCACCCTTTCTATGAGAGAATGTCTCATATTGTTGGGCAAGGATTCCTCTGTTGTTTGCTAAGACCTCATCTGTGCCATCGAATTGTTCCTTCAGGGCATTCCAGAGATCATGAGCAGTTTCATGATGCATAAGCCCTGAATAGATTTCATTAGGCAGTGCCATGGCCAAAATTCCATGGGCTTTAGCATCAATCTCAAACAGTTTCCGATCTTCAACAGAGTATTGTTCCTTCTTCTTCGGAACCATTTGATTGGTTTCCGGATTGTTCACCATAGGCTTATGTGGTCCATGTACCACAGATGTCCAACAACCTAAACTGTTAACAGACAGGTGATGAAGCATTCTTCGCTGCCATATGTTATACTCGGTCCTAACCAGCATCGGGGGCTTGGTTGAGGAACCGGTATTATAAGGATCATTAGAAGGAGTAGTCATCTCAGATTCAATCAAATTCAATTAAGCTATAACAGATTTAGAACAAAAACACAACAACCAATTGAACCAAGAGAGATCTCAAAATAAATGAACGAAAGCGTCAGAAATTCAATAATCTATAACCAGTTCTTGCAAATATGCTAATTCAATCAAACATAGATATCAATTAGCAGTTTCAATGATCAATTGTTAGATCGATCAATGATTAACCGGTTCTGATACCACTTGTTAGGATCAGTGATCTACGTTTGATTGATTAGAGAGTATAGCAGCGGAATTCTAACAATGAATTAGCCAATTCAAAAGAACCAAGAGATATTCAATGACGAACAAAAACGGTTATAGACAGAGAATTCTGCAAATAATATTTCATCCAATATTCGCTTTCGTGGTAACGAAATGTCACAATTACAATTAGGTCAACACCTCTTAAATAAGAGATGTGACGTTTGCTGATGTCACTTGATAGTGACATCTAACAGAATTTATTACAACTACTGATAGTTAACACAACTACTGAAGATGTCAAACAGTTGACATCTTCTTACAAAAATGCTAATGTTAACTATTATTACAACTACTGAAAAGAAACTACTGAAACTATAACAACTGAAGAACATACTCTTCAGTTGTTTTACAAATATTGAAACAATGAAAACTATTGAAAGGTAAACCATCACAACAACTGAAGAATGCTTCTTCAGCTGTTGTAACAAACTCTGAAGGCTTTAGTACTTGTACTTGAGCTTCAGCTGTTGTCATCAGCTGATGTCTTCAGTCTTTATACTTCAGCTGTTGAACTTCAGTACTTTAGTCTTAGCTGTTGAAGTCTTCAGCACTTTAGATCTTCAGCTGTTGTTCTTCAGTACTTTAGTTCTTCAGCTGTTGTTCTTCAGTACTTTAGTTCTTCAGCTGTTATTCTTCAGTACTTTAGTTCTTCAGCTGTTGTTCTTCAGTACTTTAGTTCTTCACCTGTTGTTCTTCAGTACTTTAGTTCTTCAGCTGTTGTAGTCTTCAGACTTTGTAAAACAGCTGATCAAGTCTTTAGCAGTTGTTGTGATGTCTGTGGGACTTAGAGGTTTTTCTGATCAGGCTCATTGGTTCTTTTGGTCCAACAGTTCTCTTGTTATATACTCGATAGGCCTTTTGAGAAGAAGAGTAACCAATAAAGTAACACTCGTCAGACACGTCACCGAACTTTGTCTTTTGAGATTGAGTATTTAGAAGAGTGCAAGAGCAACCGAATGGCCGAAGAAGTCAATTAGAGGTTTCCTTTATACAAAAGTTCATAAGGAGTCTTCATTTTGTCCTTGACAATCAACACTCGGTTTAGAACATATGAAGCATAATTCATGGATTCAGCCCAAAAAATAATGGGTAACGAAGATTCTATCAGCATTGTACGTGCGGCTTCAATGAGAGTGCGATTCTTTCATTCAGCTACACCATTCTGTTGAGGTGTCCCGGCAACACTAAACTGTGTCACAATCCCCTTTTGAGCATAGAATGAATCAAGAATCTGATTTTTGAATTCAGTGTCGTTCTCACTTCTCAAACCCAGAACCTTTCTTTAAAATTTTGCTGATTGTCTTGATAGTAAGAATTAACTTCTGCAATTCTTCAGCAACCTCTCCTTTGTGTGCAAGAAATCTCACCCATGAATATCTTGAGAAATCATCTGTAAGAACAAGGCAAAAAGATTTTTTAGCAATACATTTAATGCTAATTGGGCCAAACAAATCAGTATGTAACAACTCAAGAGGACAAGTTATGCTGTTTTCAAGTTTGGGCTTATGTGGTTTCTTGTGTTGTTTGCCCTTGGCACAAGCCATACATTTTCGTTCACAGAAAATTCTTTTAAAGGGAGTCCTCTAACGAGATTGTTTTTGACTAATTTATTATTATTTTAAAATTAATGTGGCCCAATCGATGATGCCATAAAAGAGACTCAAAGGTTGAAGCTTTAGAAAGAAGACAAGTTGCAGTAGACTTTGACTCGCTGGAGTTCATATCAAGAAGATATGTGTCATGTTTTCTTGGAGCATGCATAAGACTCAAATCATCTAGAATATCAATCTTTGATTTTAAAAATAGACATTCATCGGATTTAAACAAGACTGGAATGTCTTTATCGCAGATATGAGAAACACTCAGAAGACTAAATGCCAGCTCAGGAACATAGTTGACTTTCTCCAAAGTTAAAGAACCATTGGTAACTTCTCCCTCACCAATCATCTTTTCCCCCTTTTTGTCACCGGCAAAAGCAACATAACCTCCATCCAAAGTTAAAGAACCATTGGTAACTTCTACATGCCACACGTTGTCAATCTTAGTGGATGACTCCTGAAATGAAATAACGAACAAATTAACGAGGTCAAATAGGAACCCAAGATTGAACAACTTGATCTTTAGAAGAAGCAGATTATTTGCAATAGAAATTATAAACTAATTTAGTTAATTTATTTCAAAAATAGTTCCTATTAAGATGACCATGAAGCAATGTAGGACAATTCTTGACAAGATGGTCCTATTGACCACATCTGAAGCAGTGAGGTTTGTGTCTAGATCTGTGATGTGATGAGGTAGGAATATGATCAATGATAATTTCCTCATCACATTCAGATATGCTAGAATCAATGTCATTAAATGTCTCATACATTCCATGAGGTCGAAGTTTATGTGAACAAGAATTATTATTTACAAAAATAGATGAATGATCGTTTGACATACCAGTAAAACTAGTTCCACTGGTGCTTGGTTCAAACAAAGTGGTAATTCTTTCATTTGATTAAGACATATTTAATGGAGTGAAAGATGGAATAGGATGAGAAAAGAATTTTTCAAAACAATTACTTTTGATTTGCTCGGTCGACTTTGTAGAAAGATCAGTTGCACCATTATCATCACCAGAACAAAAGACATCACCACAATGTACTGAATTAAAATATGAGATAGAACCATCATGAGAACATGAAACTACAGAGTCTGTTATAGGAGAACAAGAAACAAAATCAAAATTTAAACTAGACTTGTGATCTAAAACAGACTGCTAACAATCAGGTGTACTAATACTAGTGCATCCAAGCCCACTAGTTGGTCCATAGTCATAGTCTTCATGAACGTGCTTAGAGTTAACACCCTCTAAACCAGCAGACGTAATGTTAGTATTTGTTCTGATTAAATCATTAGAAGGATGAGGAACATGCATAGGAGATTAACAGTATGTACTAGGCGGAGGATAAACCTTTACATTTTCATAACCCAATCCCGCTTTAATCCTAGCTCCCCGTTGAGATTTACATAGATCATCATGTTTCATTCTTGATATGGTCCATTTATCTAACTTTGACTGAAGTTTGTTTGTTTCAAATTTAGCAAGGGCAACTCTTTCAGTCAAAGTGTTAATCTAACATATCTTTCCAAAACAATTCGTTTTAAATGTTCATTTTCTTTTAAAGCCTCATTTAGTTAAACAAAATATTTGATTCATTGATTTTTAGTTCATCATTGATTCGTTTTAAATCCTTTTGATAGGATCAAATGTACCAATTTGTGATGATGTATGAACACAATTCAAAGAAATACAAACAAAGTAATTAAATCAAGTAAGATATCAACAAAATTCATAGTTTCAGTAATATCAAGCAAAGACAATTACAAAGTAAGTAAACAGTTCTAAATCTGTTCAAAAACTATTGTTCTTCCCTTTAAACTGCTACAAGTCTAAGCTATTTATAATGAAACACAAGAACTAAAAATTTACAAAACTAGTTCCTATACTATTACAAATAATAAAAAGACACATAAAGACAACATGTTAATCTTTCTAGAGTTCTAACAATACTCCTTCTAAGATTTACATGGTCTTTGGTCTTCAAAATCTTCAATCTGTCTTCTTTTTATCTTTCATCTCCAACTTTTATCTTCTATCTTCTATCTTCAGCACTCGAAGAAATCTTCAGGTTCTTCCTTGATCTTGAACATTGGTTTCTTTTTATACATCTCATGTTCTTTAAAAGCATTAGCAATTGTAGACTTAAATTGCTAGCACGAATGCCTTGTTCTGGTTTTCCTTCATTCGTCTTTATATCCATTTTGCTCATTCTTTCCAATGTATCTTTTGATAGACATGTGATATCAATATTAGGATATAACTCAATAGGATTTTGACTTTCCTTTGAGTATATTTCTAATACTCCTTTTCTTGAATTTTCATGAACTCACTGTCTTTGATATCCTTCTTAACAATGTTAATTCTTCACTTGTTGTTTAACTTTTTAAAATTTATATTTCCCTTCATTTTATTCTCAAAATATAACCAAATATCTATTTTCAACTTTTGAAAGAAGCATTTCCACTTGCAAATTTATATAGGTTCATATTATCATTTTCAAAAGTTACATTATCAAACTCACATACACTTGGAACATATAGCATCATCCTTTCAATTCAACATTTTAACTTTGATTTTGAACAACTTATAAGTTTCCTATGGTAACATAATAAGATCACACATCTCATTGTTACATTGCCTTCACACAAAGAAAACATGCATAAAATCAAAATGAAAGCAGAATCAAAATCTAGTATAAACAAAAGAATTAATGTCTGCAGTGAGATCATATCAATGAAGATCAGCATATTAAAAAAAAGTGAATAGTCATAGAAAATGAATAAATCCACATCAAGTGTGTTTCAGGTTAGTGATATCACAGCAAAGGAGACACAAGATGTAAGGACTGAAAATGAGTGTTTTTGATAAAATATCAACTCACCTACTTTTTAAATTCTTGGATTGATTAGGGTATATTTTGATATGACATGATGTATGCTAGGATCAGTGATCTAAGTTTGATTAATTAGAGAGTATTGCAGCGGAATTCAACAATGAATTAAACAATTCACAAGAACACAATTGATATTCAATGTAACAGTAAACGGTTATAGAAAGAGAGAATTCTGCAAAAGAAATATTTCATTCATATGCTTTCGTGGTGGCTCAAGGTCACACACTACAACTAGGTCAACATTCCTTATATAGGAAATGTGACGTCTGCTGATGTCACTTGATAGTGACATCTAACAGAATTATTCAAACTATTAAAACTATGCAAACTACTGAGAATGTTCTCAACTACTGATTACATCTCAGAGAATGCTTAAGTACAAAAACATAAAACTACTGAACTACAACTACTGAAACTATAACTACTGAAAAGTAAATTACAAGTACTGAAAGGAAACCATCACAAGTACTGAAGTTAATTACTTCAGCTGTTGTGACAACTACTGATCACTTTAGTCTTCAGTCTTTGTTCTTCAGTACTTTACTTTTAGACTTTGTCTTGAGCTGATGGCTTTACACTTTGTCTTCAGACCTTGTAATCAGCTGATGTCTTAGCTGTTGTGATCTTCTTCAACAGTTGTAATGTCTGTGGGACTTAGAGGTTTTTTTTATTAGGCTCATTGGTTCTTTCGGTCCAACAAACTCCCCCTGAAGTAATGCAACCAAAACCTCTAAACTTATTGATGATCCCACTTATTCTTGGCAGAAACACCCTCTTGATCAGCTTCAGAGGTAATCAGTTAAGCACAGGCCGGGAAAAGGTTTCTAATCTTTTGATTGGCTAAGTATGGAAGGGAACTCTGTCTTGGGGAAACTAGACACAGAGTCTTGTCACAACCATGAAACCTAATTCCCATTAATGAGTCTATAAGACTCACTAGCATAGGCCTCAAGGAGAACAACTTGTTCCTCCTTGGTGAGTTCTTCTGCTTCTCCCTCGAAGAAGAACTCTAGGCTATAATACTCAGACAGGTATCTCACTGTATTTCCATTTTTCAACTCCACAGTTGTTATCTCTCTGTAAGCATTCATCAGGTGAGAGCCTTCAAGCAACAACTAGAGTTCACTCTTCTGAAGTTCTTCAAGTCTTTTGTATAACAAACCCCTCTTCTGATCATTTTGTTCTCACGAAGATTGAGGGGTTATCTTGGAGTTGTGAGCTCTCTTGAATTCTTCAATGATTTCCCAGGGTGAGACTACTATGGCCAACGTAATTGCAGCATTCAAGGTCTTCTTCACTTGGCCATGATATCTGCTTGGTATATTCTTCTTATGAATTCTAGAACTTACCCTGGGGTCTGGCCAGATCCGCACTCTTTCTCTTTGATGTTGAAAAGTATGTCTAAGAGTGTACAACCTCAGAGCCTGTTTCTTCATTTCTTGAATGGATGAGGACTGAGGGAAATCCTTGTCAACTATCTTGAGAACTGCTCATCGTGCTGCTTCTGCTGTTCTGCTTCTTCAATCTTTACCTTCACCATCTGCATTTGCAAGTCAGGTGTAATCACTTGTTGACTTCTATGCTTAGGTGTTTTAAGGATGAGAACAGCAGAGATTGGCAGACAATCTTCATCATCATCCTCTTCTTCATCTTCTTCTACCCTCAACACCTTCTCCTCTCCTCTGGGTGTATCACTGGGTAAGGTTTGAGGTGGTTTTTAGGGTAAAGGAATTGGTTTTGTGGGTTGAGTTGTGGGTGGCTTTGGTTTAGGGATAGATTTGGGAGATTTTAGAGATAAGGGTTGTGTTTGAGTGGGAGTGTGAGAAGACTGACTTAGCATTTTGGTGGTGAGTTTGGCTTTGGAGAGCTTTGCCATTTCAGTTCTCTTCCCTGCACCTGTTTCATCCAGTGCTTCGATGATCAATTCTTTATTATAGCCTCCAGCAGAGCAGATTTTCTTGGTTATCTCCAAGATACTGTCTCTGGACCATGCCTTTATCTCTATTAATGATCTTCCAAGGTATTTGGCAATGAATCTGATCATTATCTCCAATCTTTCCCTTTCCAACACACTATAACCAGCCCATCTAGCTTGAATCTATTCTATTTCCAGCCTTCTGATCTCAGTGTCTAGTGTGGCTGTGTCATGACCTTGTCAAAAGAGCTGATCTATAATTTTATCCATGGATCTGCTATGAGCTTCAACAGCATCTTTGACAATATCTTCTAAGGATTTATCTTCATCAGCTTTTGACTCAGCACTTTTCTTTCTTTTATATGTGATCAGCTGATCTTCCTTCTCTTTATCTGTGATCAGCTATTCTGAGATTAGTTCTTTCTCCACCTCCTTCTCTTTTGCAGGTTCTTTCTCATCATCAACACTCTTTTCTTTTCTTTTCTTTCACTGTCTTAGACTTAGAAGTCTCCCCTTTTGGTTGCATTGGGATCAGGGGCTTGAAAGGCAGAAAGAGATTTGTGACACATCATCATCAATGAGGGTTTGTAGATTTGAGGAGATCCTCTCATCAATGGCTTTATGCACTACGTTAGTGATGATGGGAGTGATGAGAGGTAAGGTTTTGAAAGATAGCAACCATCTGCTCAGAGGGGTTCTGTCCCTGAGAGGTGGTGCCAAAAGTAGTGGCTGGTGGCTCAGTTAAGTGTGTAGGCTCGTGTTTGGTGAACCTTCAATTGAAGGTGCCATCTGTGGGGTTTTTGGGGTAGATGGACTTTGATCTTGAGATATTTTGGCTAGCAGCTCTTTGAGTCTGCTCACCTCAGTCTCTAGGATGGTATTATAGGCTAATACATCATAGAAAAAGCCCAGGTCATCATCAGTCTGTGCTGAATCACCTGACCTCCTCATTGAATCAGGATGTACATGCTCTGAGTGTAGATCAGTAGAAGCATATGCCCCTTGTTCTTGGTACTGGGGACTTCCTACCTCAGGACTGTGTCCTTCATTGGCAGTTGCCTCTGTTAAGGTCTTATGGATGTTATCAACTTCATCCTGATCATTTGCTGAATCAGTAGAAGTGGCAGCCTTACCAGATGTTCTAAGCTCCATTTCTACACTTGGAGATTGAACATTGTAACCCCTGTGCTGTGGGTTATCAGAAGCATTTTGGTCCTCCCCCTTAATGGTTGAGGTATTCCCATGGTAAGTGGTTTCTGGGGGGGGTGAGGAATGCAACTGACTCAACACTTTAGCAACTATCAGTGTTGGGGTTTGAGGGGTGGTTGCATGTCGAGATTGGCCGAAGCAGATTGCACCCAAGGTGAGAGGTGCTCTTCAATGGTAACCCTCTCAGTTAAGATAGGTTCCAGAAATGTGGGATCCCCAATTGTGGTTGCAACAGGATCCTGTTGAGAGGATACCTGTGCGGCTTCAGCAGGTTGAGTCTTGGACATAACTGGGGGGTTAGAACAGTATGTATTTCCTGTGTTTGTGGTACAGGGGCATCCTCAGGGGACTCATCTCCCTGAGTAGCCTTTTTGGGCTTTTTGGATTTGGGTTTGGTGGGGACTTTGGATCTGGAAGTGGAGGCTGTGGGTTCCCTCTGCTTGGGTTTTAGCATCCGGGCAGCCTCTTTTAGAGTAGGGTCTGAGTGATGTCTGGAGTATACCTCAGCTAAAACAGCTGGAGCAGGGACTCCAAGACCAACAAGGCCATCAGATTTTAATTGATTCAAAATTATGGCCATCAGAAACCTGGGATAAAGTAGCCATCTGTTTGCCAAAGGTTTCTGAGCCAGATCCTTTAGTTCCATGAACACTATCTCAGAAAAATTTAGATTTTGGCGTTCAAAGATAGAGTACAATACCTGTTGCCATCGGGAAGACATCTGATCCCAAGAAGATGTCTTTGATGCAAGGCAGACATTCCCATATGAAAGATAAGTCGTTCAGCATCATGGAAGTGCTTTTTAAGTATGGTTGTTGCACTTAAGTCGCCTTCATACCCGTTATTGATGAAAGACATATCGGTGGTGCCTTTGGGTATTCTTTAACATAGGTGCCATCATGCAAATTTAGGGTTTTGCGAATGATGTCGGGGGTGATGAGCACCTGTTCTGGTTCACCAACGACTCGAGAGTGAGTTGGCTATCATTCTCACCAGTTATTACAAAGACGTTGGTCCGGAACTGGGTTAAGGAATCATGGTATATGGTTGGATTCAGAAGAAAGGCTGTTCGGTATTGGGAATCCACCATAAGATCGATGGCATTGTCAAACTTGTTCCAGAAAGCCGATTTCGAAGGTAGGCAACGCAGTTGTGTTGGGGTTTGAGTTTCATGGTCGCCATTGTTGAGAGAGGAAGGTTTGAAAAACGGCTAATGAACATTTGGCTATAAGCGCAGGTATTTATAGGTTAAGAAAAGGCTAAAAAGAAAATGACTGAAAGTGTTGGTGTTGGCATCAGTTGTTATGAAAACAACTGAAGACTTGGTTTTAACTATCAGACATTTGAAAACAACTAAAGACTTGGTTTTAGTCATCAGTAGTTGTGAAACTACTGAAAACCTTGGTTTTGTCTTCAGCTTTTGTAAACAACTGAGGACTTGGTATTAGTCATTAGTAGTTGTGAAACTACTAAAGATATGATTTTGTCATCAGCTGTTTAGGGTAAAACAGCAGTTTGTGGAAACGACTGAAGTGAAAATTCTCATCAGTAGTTTTCGTCAATTCTTAGCTTTTCAGCTGTTTCATACTATCCTCAACACTTACTCATCATACTTTTTAGCTGATTTCAGTTGTTTCATAAGACATCAGTACTTATCTGTTTTTACTGACATCAGGACTTATAACTACATCAGTATTGTAACTGCATCAGTTTTTTTAATAGAATTAGTACATATTTGTGACATGTTTACTAATGATCATCGTACTTGTTTACTGAGATCATCAGTAGTTATCACTTATTCTAGCTGCAGCATACCAAGCCTTAACACAAGGTTTTGGAAAGTTGAACTATCCAAAGGCTTAGTAAATATATCTGCAAGCTCATCAGCACTAGGCACACTTTGGATCAATCAGACCTTTTTCAAAACAATCCCTAATAAAATAGTTTCTGATCTCTATATGTTTGGTCCTAGAGTGCTGGACTGGATTCTTGACAATACACAAAGCTGAAGCACTAACCATTAATAATGGAGTCTTAGTCTCTATAGTGCCATAATCCAATAATTGGTTTTGAAGCCAGTGTACCTGAGATGTACAACTTGCAGTAGCAATGTACTCTGCTTCAGCAGTGGATGTAGCAACAGATATTTGTTTCTTACTCTGCCAAGAAATCAAACAGTTGCCTAGGAATTGACATCCACCAGAAGTTGACTTTCTCGTTAACTTACACCTTGCATAGTCACTATCAGAAAAAGCGACTAATTTGCATGAGTGTCGAGTGGAATACCAAAGACCTAGAGATTGTGTACCTTGCAGATATCTAAAGATCCTCTTGACTGCAATCAAATGAGACTTTTTAGGAGCAGCTTGAAATCTAGCACAAACACAAGTTGCAAACATGATATCTGGTCTAGAAGCTGTTAAGTACATCAAGGACCCAATCATACATGTGTAAAGTGTTTCATCAACAGCTTTACCTTTCTGATCTGCATCTAGTTGTGTGGTGTTGCACATTGGAGTAGAACAGGGCTTACAATTTTGTAAATCAAACTTATTCAAAAGTTCTTTTCTATATTTTGATTGATGAATAAAGGTTCCGTCAGCCTTTTGTTTGATTTGCAAGCCTAGAAAGAACTGTAATTCTCCCATTGCACTCATTTCAAACTTTTGTTTCATTAAACTTGTAAAATCATCACACCACTGGGGATCAGAGGATGCAAAAATAATATCATCAACATAAATTTGAACAAGTAGCTTATGGTGATCCACCTTCTTAATAAACAAAGTTTTATCTATGGAGCCTCTAGTGAAATTATTTTTAAGAAGAAAATTTGAAAGTGTTTCATACCAGGCTCTAGGAGCTTGCTTCAACCCATAAAGAGCCTTATCAAGTTGATACACCCAATCAGGATGTTTATTGTCCTCAAAACTTGGTGGTTGCACACATAAACCTCTTCTTTTATTTTACCATATAAAAATGCATTTTTGACATCCATTTGAAAAACTTTAAGATCGTGGAATGCAACATAGGCTAAGAACAATCTAATTGCCTCTAGTCTGGCTACAGGGGCAAAGGTTTCATCATAATCAATACCTTCTTCTTGTGAAACCCTTGTACTACCAGTCTAGCCTTGTTCTTAACAATAAGCCCATTTTCATCAGTTTTATTCCTAAACACCCATTTAGTGCCTATTGCACACTTACCTAGGGTAGAGGAACCAGTTCCCACGCTTGCTGCTTTTTTGAACTGAAGTAGCTCAAGCTGCATGACTTCAACCCATCCATTGTCTCTCAAAGCAACATGATAGTTCTTTGGCTCTAGCTGACTGATGAAGAGAGCATAGAAGCAGAAGTTAGACAATTGACTTCTGGTTGAGACACCAGCATTGATATCACCAATGATTTGAGACATAGGGTGATTCTTCAGCTCGTGGTAAACTATAAGATGAGTGCAAGTGTTTGTAGCCAGTTTAGCAGCAGCAGATGGTGATCCAGATTCTTGAAACCAAGTATTAGATGGCAAGTCAAATGAGTAGAGGAGTCAGAAATCTCCTCAGCATTGTTGTGGATGGAGCTACAGAAGCTACAGGAACATCAAGTTTAGCAGACTCAGGAAGTTGGTCACTAAACTTGAAAAGGTGAGTACGGATCATCATCATCATTCAGTACCACCAGGTCGAAGACTTGCTGTAGAAGATGATTTATCCACATGATCTGCAACAGCTGGAGGTTGATAAGGAACATATTGCAGTATGTCCAGATCAAACAACTCCACAGGGTTTTGTGGAATTTTATCCTTAGGAGATTCATTGAATTTCACATGCAAGGTTTCTTCAAATATCTTTGTTCTGTAGTTGAAGACTCTGTAAGCCTTGCATGTGGATGAATAACTTACAAAATATCCTGCATCCACCTTACCATCAAATTTGTGGAGTTGATCCTTTGTGTTGAGAATGAAATAAGGACACCCAAAGGCATTGAAGAATGAAATTAGAGGAGCCAAATGATGTAGAACTTCATATGGAGTCTTCATTAACCTTTGATTGAGTAACACTCTATTCTGCACATAGCAAGCTGTGTTAACAGCTTGAGCCCAAAAGGTCAATGGCAAACCAGAGTCAGCCAACATAGACCATGCAACTTTAATTAGGGTCCTGTTCTTTCTCTCCACTACTCCATTTTGTTCTGGAGTCCTTGGGATGCTAAACTGCCTCTTGATTCCTGTTGATAGATAAAAATCATCAAGTGTATGTTTTCTGAATTCAGTTCCATTATCACTCCTTATACACTTGACTGATAGGGAATACTGCTTCTCAACATACAACACAAAGTTTATAATCGTCTGAGCAACCTCTACCTTTGAATGCAAGAAGAAAGTCGATACAAATCTGGAGTAATCATTCACAATTACCAGACAGTATTTCTTCTTTGCCATGTTCATCACTCTCACAGGACCAAATAGATCCATGTGCAGTAACTGCAAGCAGGTAGTGGACT
Organism: Flaveria trinervia; assembly: GCA_025506515.1. NCBI lineage: Eukaryota > Viridiplantae > Streptophyta > Magnoliopsida > Asterales > Asteraceae > Flaveria > Flaveria trinervia. Next base: position 63,301,926 of record CM046450.1, on the reverse strand, counting down.
TAGGTTCTTCAATAGGAGGGAATGAGACTTTGTGTTTTTTTCCTTTTAAACAAGCAGTGCAGGTTTCATCACAGTGGAACTCCTTTATTGGTAGACCTCTCACTAAACTATTATGAATCAGCTGATTCATGTTTTTGAGATTAACATGACCCAACCTTCTATGCCACAGTTTAGATTCTTGAGGAGAGGCTTTGGAGAATAGACAAGGATGACCCTTCAAATCAATCTTCTTTGACAAATCCAAGGCATATACTCTTCCAATCCTGTTGGCCTTCAGGAGAGTATGATCATCCAATACCTTGTCAATCAGCCTCAGAACTTGGAAGACAGAATCCTGTAGTTCTGGCTTGTGAAAAGTGCAACATGCCCTTTATCACACATCTGACTGACACTCAGTAGATTATACTTGAGATTCTCCACATGGTTAACATCATCAAATCTGATATCTCCATTAGACACATATCCTTTCTCGATGATGTAACCCTTGGCATCATTTCCAAATGAAACAAATCCCTTCCTTCCTTGAGAGTAGTCATTAAGAAGAGAACTGCTCCCAGTCATATGCATAGATCCTCCGCTGTCTACATACCAGATGCTCCTTTGGCATGCTGAAGAACCCTGCATTTATCATAAAGAACTAGTTAGGTTTTGAGATCCAAACCTTTTTGGTTTTGGGTCTGTTTTCATCAACAAACTTAACCATAACTTGTTTCTTATGATTAACAGCTGATGAAGAAGGAGATGGTGCTGAAATGGATTCCTTGGATTTGGGCTTGGAATGCCTTTTCAGTGGTTTGATCACAGGTGCATCTAGTGGTTAACTCTCCCCAAGTTGTGTTTGATTTGTAGCCAAAGCTTTCAGCTCTTGTGACATATCAGTACTTGTGTATGATGTTCCTATGGCCTACCAATTCTCCTTCAAATTCACAGACTTAGTCTGATGTTTATCATGAGAAGCACTATCAGCTTTTTATGATACACCCTGTCTTCTTTTTGTATTGGATGAATGCTTGGTTTATCACATTGGGATGACTATGGTACAAACTTGGTCTCAAACTCATTTTTCATTTCATCCATCTGGATTTTAATGAGCTTATCTCTATTGAGTTTGGAACCCTTTCTGTACCAACATTCATCAGAAAGATGATTGAATTTACCACATATTTCACATGTCCTATTCTTCATCTTGATTGATCAACTACTGATGTGGAAACTACTGAAGGTGTGCTCTTCAGTAATTTCCTCCTTTCAGTACTTGTGTTAAGTACTGAAGGATCTGTAACAACTGAAGACTTGTTCTTCAGCTGTTCTCTATCAACAGATGTTAATCCTTTTATTTCAGCTGATTTGAAATGCTTTTCAGATGTTGTGTCTTTCTCTTCGGTGCTTGAGGTACTTTGAGGGACAACATCTGAAGTACTCAGCTTCATGTGCTTATCAGTAGTTGACCCATCAGGCAATTGATTTGCTGAGGTATCAACACTGATTTCATCTTGTGATTTTGGGTGATCACTTAAGGATGATGCACATGATGATGTGGTTTGGAAAATTACTTTCACCTTCAGGTTTTACTATTGATTTTGGAGTAAAATCTGTAGGTGGTGCAATGTGGTTGCAACCTATTCCAAACTTCCAATTCGAAGCAGATTGCTTGCTGAGCAACATTTCAAATCCCTTGCAGGATGATAGCCAGCGGTCACACTCAACTTGGGTAACTGGAAGTTTTTCTTTGAGTTCTCTGTGGTTCTCAAGAATGACCTCTAGCTTAGCCTTTTCATCATTTAGTTGGCATTTAAGCTTATAAACTTATCATCTTTATCCTTAAGGACAGACTCATATTCAGCTTTTCTTTTGGAAATAGTTTGCTCAAGCTCAAGATTTTGATTAATTAAAGCTACATGTGCCTCTCTAATAGAGATAAATGCAGCTATGCAAGATTCAGAACATAGCTTGGCCTTAGCCTCAGAGGATACCTAGGTTATTGTGATGAAGATGCATTGGAGCATGAACTCTCAGTAGACTCCAGGGCCATGAGAGCTAGATTCCCAAAAGGATGTTCACCACCATGTTGACCATCACCAGCAAATAATTGCTCATTACCAGAGAGATCAACTGGTAAACTGCTCCAGTCAACAACACCAGGGGTGAAGAAGCTGTGATGAGGTTGTGATTTAGATGATTGAGATGGTAGAGGCTTAGGTAAGGCTTGAGGTTGTTGTGCAATATGAACTTGAACTTGATTTGGCTGAGGCATATAATAGCAGGGATATGGATATGACATTGGACCCTGAGGGACAAAATATGCAGGAGATATAGGTTGTGAATGATGACCAGAACTAGCAGGATGTTGCCCTCTGTTTTGTGAACTATTGCTTGGAAAAGTCACAAAGGGTGTAGAGGAGTTAGATCCAGTTGATCTACACTCTCTTGCAAAGTGTCCAAGCCTGTGGCATTTGTGACAACTCAACTTACTCTTGTCAAAACCAACTTTGGTTTTGCCAGAGAGTCCTGGAAATTTCCTACCAGTTCTCTTGTAGAACTTTTGAGATCTAATATTAATCAAGGCCATCTAGCTTAGAATATCCATCAGTCATCATCAGCAATACCCTTTAAATCATCCATAATGAAACACAAATTGTCACTATTACAGTCTGACTGACTGTCAACACTAACAAATGCATGATCTGAACTGTTTGAAGAGAAATCTATATGCTCATCATAATTGCTTTCTGATGCAGCATATTCTGACTCATGACCAACCAAGGCAGTGTTCCCTGGTACAAAGTCATCAGTGAGCTTTCCTGATGATGCCAGTTTCCTTTTCTGCTCTATCTCTCTTTCAAATGTAAGCAGTTTCCCATGGAGTTGGGTGAGAGATAGGCTATCCACTGGAGCGTAGGACAATGGTATATGTGTCTCATCTCTCAGGCAGTGATCTGAGGAATCTGTTGTTCATCTGACTATTAGTGTATTCATGTTTGACCATTTTCAGCTTAGAGATCAAACAAGAAAAACGCTCAAACTGTTGAGTCAGTGACTCACCCTTCCTATGAGAGAATGTCTGATATTGTTGGGCAAGGATTTCTCTGTTGTTTGCTAAGACCTCATCTGTTCCACCAAATTGTTCCTTCAATGCATTCCAGAGGTCATGAGCAGTTTCATGATGCATAAGCCCAGAATATATTTCATTAGGCAGAGCCATGGCCAGAATACCATGCGCTTTAGCATTAATCTCAAACAGTTTTCGATCCTCATTCGAGTATTGTTCCTTCTTCTTCGGAACCATTTGGTTGGTTTCCGGATTGTTCACCATAGGCTTGTGTGGACCATGTACCATAGATGTCCAACAACCTGAACTGTTAATAGACAGGTGATGAAGCATTCTTCGTTGCCATATGTTATACTTAGTCCTAACCAGCATCGGAGGCTTGGTTGAGGAACCGGTATTGTGAGGGTCAATAGAAGGAGTAGTCATGCTCAGATTCAACCAAATTCAATTAAGTTTTAACTGATTTCGAACAAAACACAACAAACCAGTATGAACCAAGAGAAAACTCAAAGCAAATAACCGAAAGCAGCAGAAATTCAATGATCTATCACCAATTCTTGCAAATATGCTAACTCAATCAAACTTAGATATCGAAATAGCAGTTTCAATTATCAATTGTTAGATCGATCAATGGTTAACCTGCTCTGATACCATTTGTTAGGATCTGTGATCTAAGTTTGATTAATTAGAGAGTATTACAGCGGAATTCAACAATGAATTAAACAATTCACAAGAACACAATTGATATTCAATGTAACAGTAAACGGTTATAGAAAGAGAGAATTCTACAAAAGAAATATTTCATATATATGCTTTCGTAGTGGCTCAATGTCACACATTACAACTAGGTCAACATTCCTTATAGAGGAAATGTGACGTCTGCTAATGTCACTTGATAGTGACATCTAACAGAATTATTCAAACTACTAAAACTATGCAAACTACTGAGATTGTTCTCAACTACTGATTACATCTCAGAGAATGCTTAAGTACAAAAACATAAAACTACTAAACTACAACTACTGAAAAGTAAATTACAAGTACTGAAAGGAACCATCACAACTACTGAAGTTAATTACTTCAGCTGTTGTGACAACTACTGAAGTTAATTACTTCAGCTGTTGTGACAACTACTGATCACTTTGGTCTTCAGTCTTTGTCTTCAGTCTTTGTTCTTCAGTACTTTACTTTCAGACTTTGTCTTCAGCTGATGGCTTCAGACTTTGTCCTTAGACCTTGTAATCAATTGATGTCTTCAGCTGTTGTGATCTTCTTCAGCAGTTGTAATGTTTGTGGGACTTAGAGGTTTTTCTGATCAGGCTCATTGATTCTTTTGGTCCAACAATGTAATTCATACAAAGACTTAGAGAGCTCAACTATCATCAAGACATGCAAGAAAGAACACATACTCAACTTATTACCTGAAACATATGTATAACCAGAGCTCATGTTACTTAAATGAATAGAGAATGATCATGGATGACCATTTGATCAGCTCTAACTATCCATTTGAATAGATTGTGCACATTGGCATCTTTTGCATCAAAGAGAAAATCTAGGTCTGTAATGACTTACAACAAAGGATATCTCAGCACTTCAGGTCTATGATGACTCATAACAAAGAAGTGAGATGATGCTTGTAACAAATCTCATGATTAATCACATCACCATCAGGTGTGAGTGGTGTAACTTAACAAGCAATCAATCTGATAAGCCAATACATCTCAAAAGTACTCAGATGAATACACAGAAGCATAAAGATTTAGTGTAATCACAAGAATTTACTTTTCAGTATAGTAGTATGATATTGTCTACACATCATATCTGATCATGTCAGACTTTATTATTCAGTGAAATATGCAATTGATCTCACTAATGTACTATCATTTCTCATATATTGCATAAACAGATTATTTCCTAAAAATAAACTGACAATTAGAAAAAGAATCTATTTTTGGAGTTTTGATTTATACTTTTGTATTTGGTTTTTCTAAGAAAAAACACACACACACACACAAAATGCACACAGCCAATTAACATTGAGAGGATCACTTATGATGATCTTTTGATTTAGAGAGTTCACATATGATTAATAAGACCAATTGACTCCATTAAATACTCAAACTGTCCTCGTAGGAAGGCTTTAGTAAATAGATCCACCAACTATTTTTCCGTTGCAATTTGAATAAATATGATTAACCATTTTTCAGAGTTATCTCTGAGAAAATGATATTGAATTTCGATATGTTTTGTTTTTGAATGTTGAGCAGGATTAACTGTAATGAACATAGCAACAATGCTATCAGTGTAAATAGGAGTTTTAAGAAAATTGAACCCATAATCCAATAGTTGATTTTGCAACCAGAGGATTTGAGAACATCCTGCTCATGCAGCAATGTACTTAGCTTCTACAGTTGAAACAGAGGTTTGTTTCTTACATTGCCATGAGACTAATCAGGGACCAAGGAATTGACACCCACCCGAAGTAAATTTTCTATCTTGACAACATCCACCATAATCACTACCTGTATATCCATGTAGTTCAAAGCTACCCTCATAAGGAGACCGAAGCCCTAAAGCTGGTTTACCTTTAAGATACTTGAATATCCTTTTGACAGCAATTAAGTGTGATTCTTTTGGGTCTGATTGATACCTAGCACAAACACAAGCATCATACATAATATCTGGTCTAGATGCAGTAACATACATCAAAGAACCAATCATTGATCTGTATAGCGTTTTGTCAATAGATTTTCCTTTTGGATCAGGTTCAATCTCGGAGTTAACATCTGCTGGAGTTCGTATGGGCTGAGAGTCTTGCAACTTAAACTTCTTCAAGAGCTTGTCAACAAACTTCTCTTGATTGATAAAAATTCCATCGTCAGTTTGCTTGACTTGAAGTCCAAGAAAAAAATTAATCTCTCCCATAAAACTCATGTGGAACCCGATTTCATGATTTCTTCAAATTCATTGCACAATTTTGGACTAGTAGAACCAAATATGATATCATCAACGTACACTTGTACACATAGAGATCATCACTATCCTTCTTTATGAATAAAGTTGGATCAATTTTTCTTCTTGTGTATCCATGTTGGATTAAGTGTTGTGATAATGTCTCATACCAAATTCTAGGGGCTTGATGTAGTCCATATAAAGCTTTATTTAGCTTATATACTCGATGTGGATATTCTGCATCCTCAAGGCCCGGAGGTTGCTTCACAAACACATCGTTAGTGATAGGACCATATAGAAATGCACCCTTTACATCCATTTGATACACGTTAAATATCATGAATGAAGCATAGCCCAGGAAAGCTCGAATGGCTTCAAGTCTTGCAACTGGTGCAAACACTTCATCATAATCTATCCCTTCTTCCTGTGTGTATCCTTATGCAACAAGTCTCACTTTGTTCCTTATTACTACACCATGATCATCAGTCTTATTTCTAAACAACCATTTTGTGCCTATAGCATTTTCTCCTTCAGGTAAATCCACTAAATTCCACACTTCTTGTTTGCGAAATTGAAGTTATTCTTCTTGCATGGCTTCTATCCAACCATTGTCTCTTAATGCTTCAGTAACATTTTTAGGAACAATTTGAGAAAGAAAACAAGAGTATAAGCACAAGTTTGCTTGTTCTGATTTACTCTTGTTGTTCTCTCATTCAATGGACCAATAATCTAAGAAATTGGATGATTCTTGTGAATACGAGATGTTGGAATCTCATCACATTGAACATTAACATCCAGATTTGTTTGGTTTAAGTTGGAAAGCTGATGTAACAAATTAGAAGAATGTGGATTGAAGTTTGGAACTTGAGTCGGTGAGTTAATAAAGTAATCAAAGTTACTAGTATCAACTGCATCACTAGAGATGGATGATGTTCTAGACTCAGGTTGCACAAACTCATTACCATCATTAGGAATTGGTTGTGATCCTTCCTGATCAAATGATACTAAATGATCTGAAGCTGTATTAGCATGATTATTGTCATTGAATCGTATTGTTGAGTCCTTGACTAATGAAAAAAATAGGTAGTCTGAGCTAAAATCATCAGGGTCGTTAGAATCTGAATCCTCACTAAAAGATTCAAGATCTCCTCTAGAGTTCTTCTTACCTGTAGAATCAAGACAATTTGATTGATTAAACAAGTTAGATTGAAGAGAGTTTGATAATGAATCTAAATCAAATAACCAAGTAGGACCATTTGAAACTGATGGAAAAGAATTTTCCAGAGTTTTAACGTTGAATGTTTCCAGAATTATATTCGTCCTAGAGTTGTACACTCCATGGGCTTTTGAAACAAATGAGTATCCAACGAAAAATCCATTATCAGATTTTGCTTCAATTTTCCTAACTAATCATTTGAATTAAGTATCATAACAGGACAACCAAATGATTTTAGAAAGTTTATGTTCGGTTTCCTGCCATACATTAACTCATAAGTAGTTTTCATTTTATCTTTCACAATTAAGATTCTGTTCTGTACAAAACACGCAGTTGATATAGCTTCATCCCAAAAAGTGATAAGCATTTTTGCATGAGCTAACATAGAACGAGCAGCTTCAATCAGTGTTCTATTCTTCCTTTTAGCAACTCCATTTTGTTGAGGAGTTCTAGGAGCACTGAACTAATGAGCTATCCTTTTTTGTGCACAAAACATTTCAATGTTAGCATTTTTGAATTCTATTCCATTATCACTTCTTATTATTTTCACTTTATTTTCTAATTGATTTTCAACATTAATGATAAATTCTTTCAGTAAATCAGCCATTTCAAATTTAGCATACAAAAAGAAAACCCATGAAAATCTTGTATAGTCATCAATGATAACTAAACAATATGATTTTCGTCCGATACTCATGACATTTGTTGGTCCAAAAAGGTCCATATGTAACATTTGAAGAGGTTTGGAAGTAGAGTTTATGAGATTGGTCTTATAAGACGCTATGTGTTGCTTTCCCTTCAAACATGTTGAGTAGTGATTAGTTGTTGCAAACTTCTTAGATGGAAGTCCAATGCCATGATTTCCTGATACAAGCTTGTTTATATTCTTCAAATTTGAATGTCCGAGATGTCTATGCCAAAGCTGGCTTTCATCATTTGATGCTTTAGCAATTAGGCACGTTGTTTCAGTTGAAGGATCAACTTGAGACATATCCAGCTTGTTTACATCTCTATCCCTTTCAGCTGTAACAATTACCCAATCTTTGCTTATCTAAAAACCTGGCTTCAAAACATAACAGAGTGAATCATCAAATAGAACAGAGTATGATTTATCACATATTTAGGATACACTTAAAAGATTAAAGTTCAATTGTGAACAAAAGTTGACTTTGTCAAAGCTTATTATCCCATTTGATACTGTTCCATCTCCTGTTATTTTTCCTCCTGCATCACCAAGAAAGGCGACATGTGTTCCATCCTTTAACTTAAATCTTGTAACAAGGTAGGATTTCCTGTCATATGTCAGCTACACCCACTGTCCACATACCATGTATTAAGTAGTCTTCTTGGTGTACCTACACAATAAGAAAATTAAGTTGAGATATCCACCCAAGCTGAGATGGTCTTGGGTTTTCCAAATTTATCAACAATGGTAAATTGTTTTTCATGAAGATTATTCAAATCAAGTTTTTTCTTGATGAATTTACCAATCTTGTTTTGAAAATTGTTTGAGTTATTTTTGAGAACATTCATACCATTTGATTGATCAATTCTTGACACGTATTGATGACTAACCTTTTTATTAGTCATTCTTACAGATCTTGGTATGATTTGTTCTTGCATATTTTGTTTAGATCTCACATAATTATTCTTTTGAAAATATCTCAAACCTAAAAAAGGTTGTTTAGTTAATTTTTGAAATCCATGAGTTTGATTTCTCATATATTGAGGATTAACATAACCTTTGCTCCTGTTTGAATTTGCAAGTCCTCTAGTATGTGATCTCTGTCTAAAATAACAATTTGCAGTATTTTGAGTCTTCTCTTCACAATAAGTACAATATTTGTTAAAATAACAATCTGCTGTGAAATGATTTCTCATGTCACATATGTGATAGTACTTGTTGAAATAGCACTCAATAGTATTGTGATTTTTCATATCACATATTTCACAGTACTTTTGTGGAGTTATAAACAATTGTTTGTTAACATTTGACATTGACACTATATTTGATTCATTTTTATATTTTGGTGTCAAATAGTTAAACTGTTGTTTTTCATTTTCCACATTTTGATTTTGTGCCAAATTATTTTGCATCTGTTTAACATGAACTTCCTTCTTGAATTCCTTAGGAACAAATCTTTTTGATACAGCGGAAGTCTTAGAATCTAAACTTGATTTCAGATCAGAGTGAGATTTGTTCATAGTATTTACCTTGTTGTTTTGAAGAGAATTCATATTTAACAAACCGGCTGACACAAATTTTATCGGTTTAAGTTTTGTTGCCTGATTTGTTGCTTTGATCCACTTTTTTGAACTTCTGTTTTGTTCATATTCTGTATTTGATGACTTCTTTCTTTTTCTTTGATTCTTTGACTTAGAAGAACTTGGTTTACTTCCAGATTGAACATTGTCAGAAGAAGATTCCTTTTCAGATTGAACTTGTTTTAGATTAATAGTGTTTGAATCTTCTGATGTTCCTACCTGTTGTTTATCTTTATCTTTGCTTTGAACTTTCACTTCTTCTAATACAGAATGAATTTGATGAGAAATGTTTTGTTTTGGTTGTTTAGGTTCATAAGATTTTATCTTGATTGGATGACCATTTTTAATCTTTTCTTGATCATTTTCAACAAAAACTTTTACATTTTCCTTTTTTTCTTCTGAATTCTTATTTTTGACTTGAAAAGCTTTAAGTTTAGCTTTATTCTTATGAGAATGATCATGTGTATTAAAATTCTCTTGTAAAGTGTTTTGTAATAGATTCAGGCATAGGTTCATGAGTGAACCTAACCCTACTTTCTATTTATCTTTTCCCTCACTTACCAGTTTTTCTACAATCATTTTTGAACTTTTTACTTTAGTAAGATCCATTTGAGTAGCAGCATGTGCTATCTTCTCCTGTTCAAGATTTTTGATAATCTCTTCTAATTGTTTAGAAACAATTTCTAATTCTTTTAGTGTTTTGTTCCACGAAGTTTGAAGAGAAATAACCTTTTGATCTGCTATTTTATGATAGGATTTTAGTTTGTTATGCATTGACTCTTCTTGTTTTAGTTTCTCACAGATTTTATATGAGTAGTTTCTATAGTATTCAACATGTTCATAGCATGGTTTTGTGCAGAGTTTTTCTCTCACTTCAGATGGGATTTCAGGGAATTTTGGAGATAAGGTTTCAGATTTTGAAGATGAAGTGTCAACCTTAGGTTGATCAGACTGTGCCATTAGAGCTACTTCATCTGTATCCTCCTTAGGATCCGATTTGTCACTCCAATCATAGTCATCTTCTTCATTCTGACCTTCGACCTTTGGTTCATTATCTTCTGACCAATATTCTCCCTAGATTTCTGCAACAAGAGATAAACTTGATGTTAAATCATTAGTAAACTGTTTGGCGTATGCACTCCAATCATAACCATCTTTAATGCTGACTACTAAATCTTTCTTGGTTTCATGAGATGATTTTGTTTCATCTCTAAGCGAAGGCATAGGAAGACTTTGATAAGGCTTTTGAAAAGTCTTTTGAGCTGGTTGAAACCTTTGATTGCTAGAACTTGATTGAGCATTTCCTCCATTATTCCTTGGAGCTTTGCATTCTCTAGAGAAATGTCCATAACTATTACAGTTAAAACACCTTGATTTTGACTTATCAAACCCAACAGTCTTGTTAGCACTTGGCTTGTGCTTCTTGTTGACATATGAGTGTTTTTGTGTCCTGTAAACAATTATCACCATCTGCTAGTTTAAGTCCATCTCTTGAACATCTTCAGGATCCATTTCAACAAATCCTGCAAAACAAAGTCTAATTGAGTTAAATGTCTACCTTGATATGCTTGAAAACTAGCCATAAATACAGTGAATGCAGTTTTAGACTCTTCATCCTCTAATAGGATGTTTATCACTGCAGGACCGATGAAGGGGGTCAATTACAACACAACAACACAAAGAGGAGATTACCTAAAACTTAATCAAACAGTAAGACTAGATTAACCATAGAAAGATACTAAGAACACAAGTAATGTAAGAGACAGAACACAAGTATATGGTTTTCAAGAATGTAGTATATTGCTTTCTCTATGTTCTATTACAAGTGTTACAAAGCATAATAGAAAGATACAAGAATATGAGATACTTATACTACATCCTACACCCGGCTATACTTTGAAAGCCAGGTGGATACAATTGACTAGACACAAACAAAATCTATCGTAGAGTGAAAAGGCAGATTTCCTTTTGACTAGTGACTATGACATGCCATAGCTCACATCCTTATCTATTACAAAAAAAGATAAGTACATGAAGTAGAAAGTTACAGACTGAAGACCTCAATGTACAGTTAGCAAAAGCATAGACCTTTTCACCAACTCATGTAAGTTGGTGACCTTACAGAGGTGCAGTGGAAAGGTATCCAACTTTATGGAAAAATACATCAGACAAAGTGTGTGTTGACGAAATCTGTCTTCATGAGTTGAAGCTTCGGAAGACTTTGTCTCTAAGGCTTGGAAGACTTCATATTTGGCTTCGGAGATATTTGTCTTGGCTTTGGAAGATTTCACACTTAGAATAATTCTGTTGCTTGTGTGAAACTTCCTAAGCATTCTTCTTCCTAGCACTTGTGCAACATGTAGGATAGACTTTGGTTGTTTAGGTTGATTAGCCTCTTCATTAATCTCTACACACTCCCCCAAGGCTGATGCTACCAAAACACTTAGTAGACTTCAGATATCAACAGTCCTCACTAGGATGATCACCAATCCTTTCTTCATAAGGTGATCAGGATCCTTCATACTGTAGTCTTCTCATATCAAAGAGGTCATGCAGAGACAACTGAAACATATTTGGCCAAGTGCAAATGTATTCAGTGCCTTGATCTCTAATGACATGCAATCTTTCTGGATTTGTGGTGTATGTCCAAGACAAGATGGGTCTTCCTGATGCTAGAGGAGCTGTTTGAATTGGAGTTGATGTAGCATCCTCTAGCTGTATAACCTTAGGATGTTCTGACTCAACCTGGGGTTTAGAAGAGGGTGCAGTGTTCTTCTTCTTTGGCTTTGGTTTAGAAGCCATCCTCTTCTTTCTCTTTGTAGATTTTAAATGAGAAGACTGACCTGCAGTACCAGATTGATCTTCATTGTCTTTCTCAGTTAGGACTTCCTCTCTCTCAGGCTCAGAAGGAGAGGGAGGTTGACCCTACTGTGGATCAGAAGATGAAGCTTACTGAGTTTGAGTAGGAGGTCCAGGTTGTGTTGTCTCTGGTTGTTCAACCTTAACCACCACATCAGGTGGGGCTTGACTTGGAGTGGAGTGTAAGACAAAAGAGCTCACCATTTTTGATCTTCTGCTTGATCACCCTAATATGCTCACCCATAGTGGATAGAGACATGTGGCCAACTCTCCTTCCGGAGAATCCATACAGCTTCAAGAAGCTCATCATCCTCTGCCAATCAACAGACTTCTTCATGCTCTTTTGGATGATAGCTCTTGATTTTGCAGCTTCTTCCCTTAGCTTCTTTTTAGTTGTCTTTCTGTCCTTGACTATCTCAAGTTCAAGTTGTTTTAAGTACTCAAACTCAACATAGTCATAGGACAAGGGAAAAAGTGCATTTGCCTGATAGAGGCCTGTGGCACTCAGGTAGTTGATCGTCTTGATCCTTTCTTCTTCTTTGTCTACCAAAGGTTCTTATTGAACCATTCATATTGTGTAGGACTTTCCTAAACTGGGGAGAGGGTAGGCATATCTTTGTACAGTCTTTTTCTTTTTCCCTCTTCTTTGACTTGTACTAGGAGCTCTGCATCTTCTACGTCCTTATTCTCCTTTGACCTTTTCTAGGTCAACCAGTTCATTCAACTGATCGAAGGGGAGAAATGACACTGTGTATGTCATAGTTCCTTGTCTATAGATAATTTATCCTTAGTGCCCTTAACTAATCATTCTGAGTATCTGGTCTGGGGCAGCCTTAATAGCAGACTCCATCGGTCTTGAAGACTCAGGAGAGGAACTTTCTACCCTTAGCCTCCTTTTCCTCTCTCTCTCCTCCTCCTCAATCTCCTCAGATGTCATGTTTCTTTTCCCTTTGTCACTTACAGACCTTTGTGACTCAAGGTAGAGAGAGCTTTGGCCTTTATTGCTTGATGCAGCTTTTGAGCTCTGGATAGAGAGAGGTTGAGAACACCTTCACCAGCAGGTGTTTCAATTGGAGTGTGGATCTCTGTAGCAGTTGATGATGCTGAGACAGGGGTCTAAGGTTCTGCCACTAGGCCTTCAGTCAAGGTTTCCCCTATGAAACTATTCTTAGGGTCTGCCTCAACATCCAGTTGACCGATCGCATTGCCTGATTTCCTAAGTCTCCTTCTTAAGTTGAACACTGCAGTGATCCTGTCTTGGATTCTTTGAGCCAGTCTTTCAGCTTGTCTTGATTTGCTTGGGTTGACCAGTGGCATGTTGACTAAATCAAGAGCTACATAGTAGTTCAAAGTCTGAAAATTGAAGACTTCTTGCTATCCTTGAACTCTTATGATGATTAGGGCTTTCCTGATCTTGTCATACCTCCACCTAATGATGTGATTGGAAGATGGTGAAGTTGACATAGCCCTTGGTATCCTATCCTCAAACAGACTCTGTATGAAGGAGTCTGTGTAATCCACATCAATGTGAACTTGAGGAGGTTGCTAAGAATGCACAATTGCGAGTGAGGATGGTGAGTTCTCAATGCCTACTCTCTCTGAAGGACTCCGAGGTTCTGTGGCTGTATGACTTTCTCCCCCTTTTTGGTAGCATCACCCACTTGCATAGGTGACTGGAGGATAGGTCAATCACATCCACAGTTTCTTGTGTTCCTAGTTGAGCTCTTCTTAAGGGTCTCCTAGGTAGTTTTTCCTTAAGATATGAAATCTCAAGTTGCTGATCATTGATCCTGTTGTGTAAGGTAGTCACCAGAGATTCAAGGTGACTGACCTTTGAGACTAAATAGGTTCATGTTTTAGTCAGTTTGTGCACCTTTAGTCTCAGATTCCCATCATCTTCATGAGAAGAATCATTGGGGATGAGATGACTGGGCCAATGTCCTCTCTCTCACCACCAGCTTGAGGTTCTTGGCTACTGGTTTTCCTCTGCTCACTGGCAATCTCTATTGAGATGTCAGTGGGCTGAGTTGCCATGGTTGAGGTCTTAATGCTGTAATCACTTTCAGAAGTGAGAGCCTCTTCCATATGGACATCCTGACACGTTCTGAAGTGTCCACCTTAGTTGTAGGTGACTGATGTGGGATAGATATAGGAGACTCAGGAGCATTCATCTCTCTTTGAGTAGGGGTAAAGAGAGAGACTTATTATACTCACTTAACCTAGAACTTCATCAGTATAGAAATCAAGGTTGGGAATTGGTTGGTTGATATCTATAGGCTGGGGATGGTAACTGTCCCGTGAAGGTTGACTACTTGAGTGTGAGACTCAAAGTGATGCTTAAGGTAGTTGGGCTAATGAGCTCATCAGGCTGAGAATGAGGAACCTCAACACTGATTCTTGAAGAGATGGGAGTGGTCTGCTCCTCAGGAAAAGTGGGAGCTCCAGTGTCCACTTCCTCCTGTAAAGGTGAGTTTATGGGGACCTCCACAAACTGTATAGTATGAGCAGGGGTTCGTTTGGATTTTCATTGGTAAGTGATGGTAATTTGAGGCTGTGTGGGTGGTTTGGAGGAAGCTGGTATGTGCTCAACACTAGCTTGTGCTGCTGGTTGTCACCTTGAGCAATGAGCTCTAACATTTTTAGGATATGGCTGTTTCTACCCCAAGATCCAACATGAGCTTCCTCAGTATTTTAAAGATGTCGGGCTTCATCTTCCCAATTTAAGAATATTACCTGTTTCCCTCAACTATGAGCCTAATTCACAGTTAAGAATGTACTGGACATGTCTAGGAACATGTAATATTCTAAGGAGTCAAAATTAGGAAGTAAATTGGTATAAACAAACTGAGAATACCTAAACTTGACCACTTGAACCATTCCATGGATTATGAAGTAGTGGTCCTCAAGAATCTAGTCCCATCCACCATGCTTGTTTTACAAGCTGTGGATGACCACATGGAGCAGGAATCTCCACTGGGATGAGACCTTCCCTTTCCTGAAGGTCTTTACAGAGAAATCTCCCTCATATCCCATCTGCTCAAGGAATGATTAACAACTTCCTTTGGGAAGAACACCTCACCTTCTTCATTATCCAGCTGAAGATGCCTATTGATGAGGCCGGAGTGATGAAGATTGTTCTTGTTAGGATCTCAGCCCTTGGTTTAATCGATTGAACAGATATAGCAGCGGAATAGCTCAGAATTAGACAAATTCAAACAAGAACAATTGATATAAAACGATAAAAGAATTTTGTTATAAGAGAGAAATATCCGACAAAAGGAATATTGCATTAAGATTGTCGGCCTCAAAGGCACGATTACATGTGAGTCATCTTTCCTTATAAAGGAAAGAATGACGTAGACTGATGTCACCTGAAAGTGACATGTAACCGTTTTATAACTACTGATGTTTAACAACTACTGAAGATGTCAACAACTGACAACTTCTTACAAATGTTCCTAAGTGTTAAACATCTCATTTACAACTACTGAAAAACATAAAACTACTGAAACTACAACAACTGAAGAACAACCTCTTCAGTTGTTTACAAGTACTGAAAAGAAAAATAAACAAACTACTGAAAGGAAAAGAAAACTACTGAAGAAGAAAAACTATCACAACAACTGAAGAAGCCCTCTTCAGCTGTTGTCATCAGCTGTTAACATCAGCTGATGTCTTCAGTACTTGAGCATCAGACTTTGTCTTTCAGCTGTTGATCTTCAGTCTTTGTCTTCAGTACTTGTTGAAGTCTTCAGACTTTAGATCTTCAGCTGTTGTCTCAGTCTTTGTCTTCAGTACTTCAGACGTACTTCAGCAGTTATTCTTCAGACTTTGTAGAACAGCTGATCAGGTCTTCTTCAGCTGTTGTGATGTCTTGTGGGACTTAGAGGTTTCTCTGATCAGGCTCATTGGTTCTTTTGGTCCAACAAACTCCCCCTGAACCAATGCAGCCAAAACCTCTAAGTTATTTACGAGTCCCACTTATTTTGGCAGATAGATTGGTCTCTTAATCCTCTTGATCAGATGAGAAGTGACCCTTTTTCAGCACCGGCCTGGGAAGAAGTCTCTGATGATCTGTTTGGCATGATATGGTTGGGAGCTCTGTATTGGGGACTTGGACACCGAGCTGTTGCCCCAACCATGAGATCTACTTCCCGTGTATCAGCCTATATGATTCCCTGGTGTAAGCCCTTAAAACATGATTTGCTCATCCATTGTCAGCACCTCGGGCACACCATCAATAATCCTTCTCGGCCATACACTTCAGATATGTACTTGGCCTGTTTTCCATTCTTGAGCTCAACCGTGGTTATTTGTCTATAAGCAAACTCATCTGGATGAGTTCCTTCTAAGAGCAGGTTGAGCTCTTCTTGTTTGAAGTTTTCAAGTCGTTTGTAAACCAATCCCTTCTTTATAATTTTGTTCTCTAACATCTTTTGAGGTGGTTGTTTGGCTTCATAGGCTTTCTTGAACTCTTCAACAATTTCCCAGGGGACACTACAAGCACCACAGTGATGTCTTCGTCGACAACTCTCTTCACTTGGCCCTTGTATCTTGAAGGAATTTCTTTCTTGACAATCCGGTGTGCCACCCTAGGATCAGGCCATATCCTTACTCTTTCCCTTTGGTATTGAAAGGTATTAGCAAGGGTGTACAATCTTAATACTTCTTTCTTCATGCTGATCATTGAAGAGGATGTAGCATATGCTTTGTCAATGCTTTTCAGCATTTCCTCATCATGTTTTTGCATCTGTTCCTCTTCAATCTTTATCATTACATCATGCATTTGAGAAGCAGGAGTGATGGACATTGGTTTAGCCTTAGGCAAAGTAATGACTGCAGAGAGTGGCAGTCTGTCTTCATCCTCCTCTTCATCTTCATCAGGCCTCAGTACCTTTCTTTTCTTTTGGCTAGGTACATCACTGGCAATGGGTTTTTGAGGTAAAGGATTTGGTTTTGTGGGTTGGATGGTTGGTTTAGAGGGTAAAGGAGTTGTTTTAGTGGGTTGTGGAGATAGTGATTTTGAGGATTGAGGCTTTTCAGACTGTTTTAGCATTTTGGCTGTAAGGGAGGCTTTGGTAAATTTTGTCAGTTCTTTTCGATTCCCAACCCCAGCTTCATTCAATACCTCAATCACTAAACCTTTGGAGTATTCTTCAGACGAACAAATCTTGGTGGTTATTGCCAAGATGTTGTCCCTGGTCCAGGCCCTTATTTCCATTAGAGATCTTCCCAAGTATTTAGCTATAAATCTGATCATTATCTCCAGCCTTTCTCTTTCTAAGGCATCATAGCTAGCCCATCTGGAATTGATCTCCTCTGTTTCCATCCTTCTGATCTCGGAGTCTAGTTGTTTGATGTCAAAACCCTGCCTATACAACTGCTCAATGATTTTATCCATTGAACGGTTATGGTTGGCGTCAGCTTCTTTCACCATATCCTTCAGCTCCTTCTCCTTCTCAGACTCTCCTTTTCTCTTTTGATATGTGACATGAAAGTCTTTTTGACTTTCATTCACTTCAGCTCCCTTCACACTCTCCTTCTCCTTCTCATCTACAACCTCAGATTCTTTCGCCTTCTCCCCATCTATCCTCTTCCTTTTTCCTTTAACTACTGACTCTCCCCCTTTTTGGTTGCATTGGGTGCAAGGGTTTGAGCAGTAGAAAGAGATTTAGTCACCAACTCCTC
This sequence comes from Flaveria trinervia, assembly GCA_025506515.1. Classification (NCBI taxonomy): domain Eukaryota; kingdom Viridiplantae; phylum Streptophyta; class Magnoliopsida; order Asterales; family Asteraceae; genus Flaveria; species Flaveria trinervia. Next base: position 63,283,894 of record CM046450.1, on the reverse strand, counting down.
CACCAAGGGTTGTATTATTGTAGGAAGCCTCTCATCAATGGCTTTGATCACTATATCTGTGATCATGGGAGTGATGAGAGGTAGGGAATTTTGAAGGGTAGCAACTGATTGATCAGGATGGTTCTGTTCCTGAGAATCAGTGCCGAAAGCAGAGGCTGGTGGCTTGGAAGTATATACTGGCTCAGTGTGTAGGGGACCTTCAGAAGAAGTGCCATCTGTGGGTGTATTGTGGTGGCAGATGGACTTGCATCCTGAGACATCTTGGCCAGCAGCTCTTTGAGTCTGCTAACCTCATCCTCTAGAATGGTGTTTTGAGCAACTACATCAAGAAGAAGCTCAGGTCATCATCAGTTGTGACTGAATCACCTGACCTCCTGACAAAGTCAGAATGAACATGCCTTGAGTGTAGATCAATTGTAGCATGTGCCCCTTGTTCTCGGTTCTGGGGACTTCCAGCCTCAGGACTATGTCCTTCATCAGCTGTTGCCACTGGTGAGGACTTAGAGATGTTACCAACTGCATCCTGGTCATTTGCTGAGTCAGGAGCAGTGGCAGCCTCACCAGAAGTTCGCACCTCCTTATCTACACTAGAAGATGGAACATGATAACCCCTGTGCTGTGGGTTGACAGAAGCATTGTGATCCTCCCCCTCAGGTGTTGAGGTTATCCCAGTAGTAATTGGTGTCTGGGTGGGGGGTGAGGAATGCAACTGCGTCAGCACTTTTGCAACAATGATAGTAGGGCTTTGAGGGGCGGTTGCATCAGGAGAGGGTGTGGAAGCAGTGTGCACCCGGGACAGGTGGTGCTCTTCAATGGTAATCCCCTCAAGTGAGGAGGATCCCAGCATTGTGGCTTCCCTTTGAGTGGTTGCTTCAGGTTCCTTTTGAGAGGAAACCTGAGCGGCTTCAGTTGGTGGAGTCACAGTCTCTACTGGGGGGTTATTTCCAGCAGAGATAACCTGCGTTGGTGCAGCAGGAGCATCCACAGGGGACTCAATTCCCTGAGTAGCTTTCTTAGGCTTCTTCTTTGTGGGTTTGGAGGGGACTTTGGATGTGGAGGTGGAGGCTGTGGGTTCCAGCTGCGTGGGTTTGCGCAGCTTGGCAGCCTGTTTGAGAGTTTGGTCAGTGTTGTGTCGGGAGTATACCTCCGGCAATACAGCCAAAGCAGGGACTCCCAGACCAACTAGTCCCTCAGCAGAAAGCTGATTCTCTATTATGGCCATTATAAACCGAGGATATAGTATCCAACGGTTAGAAAGTGGTTTTGTGGCCATATCCTTGAGTTCAAGAAAAATTATTTCAGAAAAGTTTAGTGGTTCTTGTTCAAGGATAGAGAACAATACCTGTTGCCATCTGGAAGACAGTTGATCCCAAGAGGAAGTCTTCGGAGCCAGGCAAACATTTACCATATGAAATAATAATCGTTCAGCATCTGGAAAATGTTTCTTCAGGATTGTTGAAGCACTAAGATCACCCTGATATCCATGTTGTCCAAAGGAAAGATCAAGTTGGCGCTTAGGATATCCAACAGGGTAGGCAGCATCATCTAACAGTAATATTTGGCGGATGGTAGCAGTAGAGATGACCACCTTATGAGAGTTGATAGATGAAGGATAGATTCTCCATTAACGGTCGCATTCATCCAGAACTGACGTAGCGAATCGGCATAAATGATTGGATTTAAAAGGAAAGCCGTTTTTAGTGGGGATTGGACCATAAGATCTATAGCATTTTCAAATTTGGTCCAGAAGGGCGATTTTGTAAGGTACGCGACACAGTTGTGTCGAGGTTTGAGTTGCATGGTCGCCATTAATGAAGGTGAAAGGTTTTCAGAGCTTTTGAAAAGTTAGGTCGTGAAAGAATGAAAAACTCTGAAAGAGGGATCAGGTATATATAGGGTACGGTTATGAAACGACTGAAGGTTTTGGTGTTAGTCATCAGTATTTGAAGCTACTGATGACGTGGTATTAACTTTCAGACGTTTGAAACGACTGATGGTATTGGTGTGGTCAGCAGTTATAAAACAACTGAAGACATGGTGTTTACTATCAGACGTTGAAACAACTGAAGTCTCTGATTTAGGCATCAGTAGTTTTAAAAACTACTGAAGACAAGTTGGACTTCAGATGTTGAAACAACTGAGGACTTGGTATTAGTCATCAGTAGTTGTGAAACTACTGAAGACCGTGGTTTTGCCATCAGTTGTTGTAAACAACTGAAGACTTGGTGTTGGTCATCAGTAGTTGTGAAACTACTGAAGACATGGTATTGCTTCAGTTGTTTATAAAGAAACAGCAGTTTGTGAACTACTGAAGAGAGAGTACTCATCAGTAGTTGTCGTCAATTCATAGCCTTTCAGCTGTTTCATACTGTCCTCAACACTTACTCATCAGCTTTTAGCTGTTTTCAGTTGTTTCATAGGACATCAGTACTTATCTGTTTCTACTGATTTCAGTAGTTGTAACTACATCAGTAGTGTAGAACAGATAAAGTACAGTACTTAAAGCATTTAGCCTTCAGTAGTTATAAAAACTACTGAGGGTAAAATAACTCATCAGTACTTATATGTGACATGGTTACCAATGATCATCAGTAATTACTGAGATCATCAGTAGTTGTCACTTATCTAGCTGCAGCATACCAAGCCTTAACACCAGGTTGTGGAAAGTTGAACTATCCAAAGGCTTAGTAAAAATGTCTGCAAGCTCATCAGCACTAGGCACAAACATAGGATTAATTAGACCCTTTTCAAAACAATCTCTTATAAAATGATGTCTAATTTCTATATGTTTGGTCCTAGAGTGCTGGACAGGATTTTTGACAATGCAAAGAGCTGAAGCACTATCCATTAATAATGGAGTCTTAGTCTCTGTAATGCCATAATCCAAAAGTTGATTCTGAAGCCAGAGTATTTGGGATGTACAACTTGCAGCAGCAATGTACTCGGCTTCAGCAGTGGATGTAGCAACAGATGTTTGTTTCTTACTCTGCCAAGAAATCAAACAGTTGCCTAGGAATTGGCATCCACCAGAAGTTGATTTCCTGGTCAACTTACATCCTGCATAGTCACTATCAGAGAAAGCAACTAATTTGCAAGAATGTCCAGTGGAATACCATAAGCCTAGAGATTGTGTGCCTTGCAGATATCTAAAGATCCTCTTGACTGCAATCAGATGAGACTCCTTAGGTGCAGCCTGAAATCTAGCACAAACACATGTAGCAAACATAATATCTGGTCTAGAAGCTGTTAAATACATCAAGGAACCAATCATACATCTGTAAAGGGTTTCATCAACACCTTTACCTTTCTGATCAACATCCAATTGTGTGGTGTTGCACATGGGAGTAGAACAAGATTTACAGTTTTGTAAATCAAACTTATTCAAAAGATCTTTTGTGTATTTAGACTGATGAATGAAAATTCCATCAGCTTTTTGTTTGATTTGCAAACCTAGAAAGAACTGTAATTCTCCCATTGCACTCATTTCAAACTTCTGTTGCATTAAGGTTTGGAAATCCTCACACAATTGGGGATCAGAGGATGCAAATATAATATCATCAACATAAATTTGAACAAGTAGCTTATGCTGATCCACCTTCTTAATAAATAAAGTTTTATCTATGGAGCCTCTAGTGAAATTATTCTGTAGAAGAAAGTTTGATAAGGTCTCATACCAAGCTCTAGGTGCTTGTTTCAACCCATAAAGAGCTTTATCAAGCTTATATACCCATTCTGGGTGCTTATTATCCTCAAAGCCTGGTGGTTGACACACATAAACTTCTTCTTTTATTGTACCATATAGAAAAGCACTTTTGACATCCATTTGAAAACTTTAAGATTGTGGAGTGCAGCATAGGCTAAAAACAATCTAATTGCCTCCAGTCTGGCTACAGGGGCAAAGGTTTCATCATAATCAATACCTTCTTCTTGTGCAAACCCCTGCACAACCAGTCTGGCCTTGTTCTTAACAATTAGCCCATTTTCATCAGTTTTATTCCTAAACACCCATTTAGTGCCTATTGCACACTTACCTGGGGGTAGAGGAACAAGCTCCCACACTTGCTGTTTCTTGAACTGAAGAAGCTCAAGCTGCATGGCTTCAACCCATCCATTGTCCCTCAAAGCAACATGATAGTTCTTCGGCTCTAGCTGACTGATGAAGAGAGCATAGAAGCAGAAATTGGACAACTGGCTTCTGGTTGAGACACCAGCATTGATATCACCAAGGATTTGAGATATTGGGTGATTTTTCAGCTCTTGGTAAACAATCAAATCTGTGCAAGTGTTTGTAGGGTCTTCAGCAGCAGCAGATGTTGATGCAGATTCTTGAAACCATGAAGATGGTGGCAACTCAAATGAAGTTGAGGATGCAGAAATCTCATCAGCATTTGTTGTGGATGGTGCGGCTGGAGCTACAGGAGCATCAGGTTTAGAGGACTCAGGCAGTTGATCACTAAACCTGAAGAGGTGATTACTACTATCATCATCATCTTCAGTAGTAACACCAGGTGGTGAACTGTTGACAGGAGCAACAGCAGGAGATTGATAAGGAACATATTGCAGTATGTCCAAATCAAAGAGCTCCACAGGGCTTTGTGGAATCTTGTCCTTTGGAGATTCATTGAACTTGACATGTAAAGTCTCTTCAACCATCTTTGTTCTGCAGTTGAAGACTCTGTATGCCTTGCAAGTTGATGAATAACCAACAAAGTACCCTGCATCCACCTTAGGATCAAATTTCTGGAGCTGATCCTTTGTGTTGAGAATGAAACAGGGACACCCAAATGCTCTAAAAAATGAAATGAGAGGGGCCAAATGATGTAGAACTTCATATGGAGTCTTCATCAACCTCTGATTTATTAGCACTCTATTCTGCACATAGCATGCTGTGTTGACAGCTTCAGCCCAAAAGGTCAATGGCAGTCCAGAATCAGCCAACATAGACCTTGCAGCTTCAATGAGGGTCCTGTTCTTTCTCTCCACAACTCCATTCTGTTCAGGAGTTCTTGGAATACTAAACTGTCTCTTTATTCCCTTGGAAAGGTAGAATTCATCAAGTGTATTGTTCCTGAATTCTGTTCCATTATCACTTCTAATACACTTGACTGAGAGGGAATACTGCTTCTCAGCATACAACACAAAGTTTATGATCTTCTGTGCAGCTTCATCCTTTGAATGTAGAAAGAAAGTCCATACAAATCTGGAGTAATCATCCACAATTACCAGACAGTATTTTTTCTGTGCCATGCTCATCACTCTCACAGGACCAAAGAGATCCATGTGAAGAAGTTGTAAGCAGGCAGTGGACTTTGGTTCTTCAATAGGTGGAAATGAAACCTTGTGCTGTTTTCCTTTCAAACAAGCAGTGCAGTTGTTTTCACACTTGAACTCCTTCATAGGCATTCCCCTTACTAAACTATGGTGTATCAGCTGATTCATGTTCTTGAAGTTAACATGTCCCAGCCTTCTATGCCATAGATTAGATTCTTGAGGAGAGGCCTTGGAAAATAGGCAAGGATGGCCTTTGAGATCAATTTTCTTGGAAAGATCTAAGGCATACACTCTTCCTGTCCTGTTGGCCTTCAGGAGAGTGTGAGCATCCAATACCTTGTCAATCAAACTCAGAACTTTGGATGACAGAATCCTGCAGTTCTGGCTTGTGAAAAGGGCAACATGGCCTTTGTCACACATTGACTGACACTCAAAAGATTATACTTGAGATTTTCCACATGGTTGACATCATCAAACTTTATTTCCCCATTGGAAACAAAGCCCTTCCCGATGATGTAACCTCTTGCATCATTGCCAAAGGAAACAAATCCCTTCCTTCCTGGAGAGTAGTCATTAAGAAGTGAGTTGTTCCCAGTCATATGCATAGATCCCCCACTGTCTACATACCAGATGCTACTTTGGCATGTTGAAGAAACCTGCATAAATAAACAATCAGTTAGTTTTGGAGACCCAAACCTTTTTGGTTTTGGGCCTGGTCTCATCAACAGATGGTAAACTAACAGGTTTATTGGACACAATAGCTTGAGGTGAAGGAGATGGTGTAGAAGAGGAATCCTTCGGCTTGGATCTCCTTTTCTGGGGTTTCAACACAGGGCCATCAAGTTGGTTAACTCTTCCCAACAGATGTTGAACCATCATTACCAGCTGTGTCTGATTCTGGGAGAGAGCTTTCAGCTCTTCAGACACATTGGTATTGGTGTTTGATGATGAGTTCTTGTGTTGCACCATCTTCTTTTGAGCAACCTCAGCTATTGCCTGTTGCACTCCTTCCTTTTTAGATTTCTTTTTGGTCATAGGAGTAACAGGATTTGATGCTGCTGGTACAAACTTGGACTCAAACTCAGTTTTCATTTTAGCCAAGTTTTCTTTAATTTTCTCTTTTTGTTTGAGTTTGGATCCCTTTTTGTACCAACAATCATCTGTGAGATGATTGAATAGACCACATATTTCACATGGTTTCTTCTTCATCTTCTGTTGATCATCAACTAAGAAGATGAAACTACTGAAGACTTGCTCTTCAGCAGTTTAGAAGCACTTTTTGCCTTCTTGTCAACTTCCTTAGTAGGCTTCAAATCCTTCTTACTGACAGTTTTCTTCTCTTCAGTGCTGTCAGTCATTAGGATTTGAACTCCAGATGTTATCCCCTGCTCTCCAGTATCCTCAGTACTTCTAGGGATAACACTTGGGTTGATCAACTCATTGATCATGTGAGTGTCAGCAGTTGAACCATCAATATCAGCTGTTAGGTTCACAGAGGGATTACTACTGACTTCAACTACTGATGGTGCTTTATCAAGTAGTGAATCACATGATGAGGTGGATTGGTCATTACTTTCTCCATCAGAATCCGCTCCTGCTCTTGAAGCAAAAACTGTAGGAGGAGCAGTGTGATTATAACCAATTCCAAACTTCACATTGGAAGCAGTTTGCTTACTAAGAAGCATTTCAAAGCCCTTGCAAGATTGTACCCATCGATCACACTCTACCTGGGTGACAGCAAGAGTATCTTTGAGGTCTTTGTACTTCTCTAAGAGTACATCCTCCCTAGCCTTATCATCAGAAATTTGGCATTTTAATTTGTAAATCTCATCAGTTTTCTCTTTTAGCACAGACTCAAACTCAGCTTTATTTTTGGAAATTGTTTGTTCTAGCTCTACATTTTTATTGATTAAAGCCACATTTGCTTCTCTAATAGAGGCAAATGCTGCTATGCAAGTTTCAGAACATAATTTGGCCTTAGCCTCAGAGGATACCTGTGATACCTGTGTTGAAGAGGTATTTGAGGATGATCCATCAGAGGATTCCAAAGCCATGAGAGCTAGATTTCCAAAAGGATGCTCACCACCATGTTGACCAGCACCTGAGAACAGTTGTTCATTACCAGACACATCATCTGGTAAACTGCTCCAGTCAACAACTCCTGGTGTGAAGAAGCTGTGTTGTTGAAGTTGATTAGGTTGATGAGATTGGGATGGTTGAGGCTCAGGGAGTGCATGTGGTTGCTGAGCAGTGGGTGCTTGAACCTGGCCTGGTTGTGGCATGTAATAGCAGGGGTATGGATATGGCATTGGCCCCTGTGGAACAAAATATGCAGGAGATTGTGGTTGATGATGATAACCAGAATTGACAGGTTGTTGCCCTCTGTTTTGTTGACTATTGCCAGGGAAAGTCACAAAGGGTGCAGGAGAGTTAGATCCAGATGATCTACATTCTCTTGCAAAGTGCCCAAGCCTGTGGCATTTATGGCACTTCAACTTACTCTTGTCAAAACCAACTTTGGTTTTGCCAGAGAGTCCTGGGAATTTCCTTCCAGTTCTTTTGTAGAACTTCTGAGATCTGATATTTATCAAGGCCATTTGGCTCAAAATATCCATCTCTTCTAAGTCATCATCAGCAATCCCCTTGAGATCATCCATGATGAAACATAGATTGTCACTATTACTACCAGCAGAATAACTATCAACACTCACAAAGGCAGGCTCAGAAGTGTTTGTGGAGAAATCAATATGCTCATCATACTGGCTTTCAGATGACGCATATTCTGACTCTTGATGTCCAATCAGGGCAGTGTTCCCTTGGACAAAATCCTCAGTGAGCTTGCCAGATGAAACCAATTTCCTTTTCTGCTCTATCTCTCTCTCGAATGTAAGCAGTTTCCCATGAAGTTGGGTGAGAGATAGGCGATCAACATCAGCATTTGAGCGTAGAACAATGGTATATGTGTTCCATCTCTCAGGCAGTGATCTTAAAAATCTATGGTTCATCTGACTCCTGGTATATTCATGTTTAACCATTTTCAATTCAGAGATTAAACATGAAAACCGCTCAAATTGTTGAGTCAGAGTCTCACCCTTTCTATGAGAGAAAGTCTCATATTGTTGGGCGAGGATTTCCCTGTTGTTTGCTAAAACCTCATCAGTACCACCAATTGTTCTTTGATGGCATTCCAGAGGTCATGAGCAGACTCACAATGCAGAAGCCCAGAGTAAATCTCATTAGGAATAGCCATAGCCAAAATTCCATGGGCTTTTGCATCGATTTCAAACAACTTCTTGTCCTCATCGGAGTATTGCTCCTTCTTCTTTGGAACCAACTGGTTTGTTTCCGGATCATTCACCATTGGCTTATGTGGTCCATGTACCACAGATGTCCAACAACCTGAGCTATTGACAGACAGGTGATGGAGCAATCTTCTCTGCCAAATGTTATACTCATTCCTCACCAAGATCGGAGGCTTGGTAGAGGATCCAGTATTGAAAGGATCATTAGAAGAAGTAGTCATTGTGAAAATCAGACAGATTCAAGTAAAAATCACAATAAATTTAGCTCAAAACCACACAGAACCTCAAATAAAACGGCCAGAAGCGATACACTCTCAATCTCTATAAAAGATCCTTGCGAATATTGCTAATTCGATTAAACTTAGAGCGATTGAACAGTTTCAATGATCAATTGTTAGATCGATCAATGATTAACCTGCTCTGATACCATTTGTTAGGATCTCAGCCCTTGGTTTAATCGATTGAACAGATATAGCAGCGGAATAGCTCAGAATTAGACAAATTCAAACAAGAACAATTGATATAAAACGATAAAAGAATTTTGTTATAAGAGAGAAATATCCGACAAAAGGAATATTGCATTAAGATTGTCGGCCTCAAAGGCACGATTACATGTGAGTCATCTTTCCTTATAAAGGAAAGAATGACGTAGACTGATGTCACCTGAAAGTGACATGTAACCGTTTTTATAACAACTGATGTTTAACAACTACTGAAGATGTCAACAACTGACAACTTCTTACAAATGTTCCTAAGTGTTAAACATCTCATTTACAACTACTGAAAAACATAAAACTACTGAAACTACAACAACTGAAGAACAACCTCTTCAGTAGTTCACAAATACTGAAAAGAAAAATAAACAAACTACTGAAAGGAAAAGAAAACTACTGAAGAAGAAAAACTATCACAACAACTGAAGAAGCCCTCTTCAGCTGTTGTCATCAGCTGTTAACATCAGCTGATGTCTTCAGTACTTGAGCATCAGACTTTGTCTTTCAGCTGTTGATCTTCAGTCTTTGTCTTCAGTACTTGTTGAAGTCTTCAGACTTTAGATCTTCAGCTGTTGTCTCAGTCTTTGTCTTCAGTACTTCAGACGTACTTCAGCAGTTGTATTCTTCAGACTTTGTAGAACAGCTGATCAGGTCTTCTTCAGCTGTTGTGATGTCTTGTGGGACTTAGAGGTTTCTCTGATCAGGCTCATTGGTTCTTTTGGTCCAACAGTTCTCCCCTGCACTATGGTAGACAATGCCTTCTCCCCGTCCATAATGACCTCTTGGCAGGTCTTCTAGAAATCAAGCAGCTGATCCTCATAGAGAGGAGGATCATTGGTTTGGGAGGTGAAGTAGTTTGATAAGTTAAGAATCGACAAACCTCTGAGAAATGAGGATCTTTCTTAGAGCTTAACAGAGCAACTTGATTGTGTTGCCTGTGTAGCTGCATGGTAAAGTTGGGATCATTTTTGTGAGCAAGGTTGGCCATTTTAAGGTAGCTTAAAGATGAGGAAAGAAGGAAGGAAGATATTTTAGAGAGAAATTGGGTTTTTAGGTTTGGAGGAAGAACATATAGTAGAAAGAGGGGGAAACCGTTAGGTTTGTATGTGAGAGGGATTTCAAATAAAGTTAATGAAAGAGGATAAACTTTGAAATCCGGATGTTGGCCCACCTCTGAAAAGTAGTTTACTTTGGATCAAAAGTTGTTTTCTTGGAAGTCAAAAGCTTCCGAAGGTTTATTATCTTTGGAAGTTTTAATTAAAAAGCTTCCGAAGCTAAAATGACTTCGGAAGATTTTCCTGAGAGTTTTGAAAATTTTGCTTTGGAAGATAAATTAAAACTTGATTGCTTTGTATATAAAATACAAGGCTTCCGAGAGTTAATTTTGCTTTAGAAGTAAATGGTCCTTGAAAATAAGTAAGTGTCTGAGACAAGTATTTAAGCTTCGGAAGATAGATCTGAGAATTCTTCCGAAGGTAAATTTCTTAGACAGTTATTTATTTTGAAGGAATGATTTGCTTCCGAAGTTAAAAGCATAACTTCTGAAGTATTAGAAATTTTCAAAAATGTAAGGAAAGTCTTCAAAATGAAATTTTTATCCAAAGAAAACATGAGCTTATGAGAGTGATGAACTAGACAACTTAGGACCACATATTTTAAGAAATAATAAGAATTAGTTTTATGAAAAACCTACTCAAAGTCTATCATCCCAATAGCTGATATCAGATATTTAAATCTCTGTTCATCAAAAGCCTTTGTAACAGATGAGCATATTGTTCATCTGTGTGAACTTTGACTAGTTTAATTAATCCCTTTTTTCACAGTTATCTCTTATTAAATGATACCTGATATTGATGTGTTTTGTCCTTGAGTGTTGTATAGGGTTCTCTATGATTGAGATAGCACTATTGTTGTCTATGTTAATGGGAGTCTCCTTGAAGTTTAACCCATAGTCCAGCATCTGATTCCAAATCCAAAGCACTTGAGCACAGCAGCTTGCAACAACAATGTATTCAGCTTCAGCAGTTGATACAGAGACACCGGATTGTTTCTTGCATTGCCATGAGACAAACCTTCCACCAAGGAACTGACATCGCCTAGATGTAGACTTTGCAGTCATGTTGCAACCACCATAATCACTATCTCTATAACCATACAGATTAAAGTCAGGATTCTTAGGGTATCATAAACCAAGTGTTGAAGCACCCTTGATGTATCTGAGAATCCTCTTGACAGTGATGAGGTGAGAGATCTTAGGGTTGGCTTGATATCTTGCATAGATGCGTGTAGCAAACATAATATCAGGTCTGCTAGCAGTTTGATACATAAGAGACCCAATCATAGCCTGTATAAGTGCTCATCTACACACTCCCCTTTAAGATCAGGTCCAAGGGAGTGGTTTCTAGCTATGGGTGTCTTAGCAATCTTACAATCAGTCATGTTGAACCTATTGAGTATGTCCTGAACATACTTTGACTGACTTATGAAGATGCCATCTTCAACTTGCTTCACTTAAATTCCCAGAAAGAAATTGAGTTCCCCCATTGCACTCATTTCAAATCTGTCTTTCATCAGCTTCTCAAAGTCTTTGCAGAGCTTTGGATTAGTTGAACCAAAGATGATGTCATCCACATACACTTGAACTAGTAATATGTCATTTCCCTGTCCTTTGATGAAGAGAGTTCATCTATGGTACCCCTCCTGTATCCATGTTTACAAAGATACACATATAGTGTCTCATACCAGTTCCTGGGTGCCTGATGTAGTCTATAAAGAGCTTTGTCAAGCTTGCAGACACAATCAGGATCATCAGTGTCTACAAAACCTGGTGGATGTTTGACATATACCTCTTCATCAATCACTCCATACAAAAAGGCACACTTCACATCAAGCTGAAAGACCTTGAAGTTCTTGGATGCAGAAAATGCCAGGAATATCCTAACAACTTCTAATCTTGCTACTGGAGCAAAGACATCAGTTTAGTCAATCCCTTCTTCTTGTGTGTATCCTTGAACAACTAGTCTAGCTTTGTTCTTGATGACGATGCCTCTATCATCTTTCTTGTACCTAAACACCCATTTGGTTCCAATGGTAGTCTTCCCATAAGGAAAAGGGCAAAGGTTCCAAACTTTCTGCCTTTTCAATTGAAGCAGCTCTTGTTGCATAGCTTTAACCCAACTTCCCTCTTTTAGAGCCTCATCAACTTTCTTTATTTGTATGTGGGATAAGAAACAAGAGTGAAGACAAACATTTGCTTCATGGGTTTGTCCTCTTGTTCTTACCCCTGTGACAACATCTCCAATGATGTTTGTGATGGGGTGAGACTTGTGGATCCTAAGCTGAAGGATCACAGCAAGTTGCTGAGAAATATCTAAATTAGAAAAATTTAGATCTGGCATGGATGCAGGACCGATGAAGGGGGTCAATTACAACACAACAACACAATGAGGAGATTAACTAAAACTTAATCAAACAGAAAGACTGGATTAGCCATAGAAAGATACTAAGAACAAAAGTAATTTAAGAGACAGAACACAAGTATATGGTTTTCAAGAATGCAGTATATTGCTTTCTTTATGTTCTATTACAAGTGTTACAAAGAATAATAGAAAGATACAACAACATGAGATACTTATACTACATCCTACAACCGGCTATACTTTGAAAGCTAGGTGGATACAATTGACTAGACACAAACAAAATCAATTGAAGAGTCAAAAGGCAGATTGCCTTTTGACTAGTGACTATGACATGCCATAGCTCACATCCTTATCTATTACAAAAAGGATAAAGAACATGAAGTAGAAAGTTACAGACTCAAGACCTCAATGTATAGTTACCAAAAGCATGGACCTTTTAACCAACTCATGTAAGTTGGTGACCTTACAGAGGTGCAGCGAAAAGGTGTCCAGCATTATTGAAAAATACATCAGACAAAGCATGTGTTAAAAGTCTTCAGAATACATCTGTCTTCATGAGTTGAAGCATTGGAAGACTTTGTCTCTAAGGCTTCGGAAGACTTCATATTTGGCTTCGGAAGATATTGTTCTTGGCTTCGGAAGATTTCACACTTTGAATAATTCTGTTGCATGTGTGAAACTTCCTAACCATTCGTCTTTATAGCACTTGTGCAGCATGCAGGATAGATGATGTGCTCCAAATTATACATAAAAATCCTATCAAAAGCATATCAATTATTCCTTAATATCTTCCTTAAAATGATGAAAATGTACTTAAAAGTGTTAAATTGTGTTTTCAGGTGTTTAAAAGGGCAAATGGACAAAAGGAGCATATTTAACAAGAAATTGAAGCAATCCGAGCTTGGACTCTAAGCATGGGGCCGTGCCTCATTAAGCACGCCCCCATGCCTTGCCAGAAAACACCCCCGTGCTAAATTAACACACCCCCGTGCTTGGACATCTGACAGGACAAAAAGTACTGTCCCCTAAAAGTAGACCCGGGGCCGTGCCCCACCACCAACACGGGGCCGTGCCCGACATAACCTGCACATACGAGCCGACCAACTTTCGTAAGCATTGTACTAGCACGGGGCCGTGTCTTTTAGGCACGGGGTCGTGCTTAAACACTCAAGAAAGCCTATAAATAGAAGCCTAAGCTCACCATTTTTGGCATGCTTTGGTGGGAGAATTACTCTGCTGAATACTTTCGGGAATCAAGACTTCAAGGTCATTCGGAGGCTCGGGAGGTGCATACAACACTTGGAAGAATCTTGGGATCACCTAAACGTCATCCATTATGGATTGTCGGTTTGATTGTTCCATTTCACCAATGATCATTTATCTATCTTTTTTGTTATGCGTTGTTATGTTAAAGCTCATCATGAGCTAAACTTTATTTATCATCCTAATCATATGAAACTTATGTAATTTGTGATGAACTAATGGTGTGATAAGTATTATGTCAATGTTATGGTGGTCTTGGGAAAACTATTGATGGGTAGCATCTACATTTAAACGGGAAGTTATAACCTTATGGTTTGTGATTGTAATTGTCATACAAGGTTGAAAACCGTATGATTAACTTTCATTCGTGAAACCGGTCTTCATAATAAATCCATGGCTATTGAACTAGAAATGGTTATTAGAAATTATATCACTTTAATTTTCTGATCATTTGCGGGTTCCCTTTTATTAGTTCGGAAACTTCAGTAATTGTTACGGTTTTCTAAAATTAGTGGTATGTTAGGAAGGAACCTAATCAACTCTCTTTTTAACATTAAATTATGTTATCAGAAATCGTATGTCAAATAGGACACAAAAGATTTACCTACATTACTAGGGCTTTGATCTGAGCAGTAAAATCAGCCTGACAGGATCAAGTCACTATGGCAGCAGGATAGTCGAGAATCACGCCGGCTCATCTTTATAAACATTAACATAATCACATCACCTCACCAATTCATCACAATACATAAGAGGATTCTAATTAGGATGATTACTTTTATTCCCTGATTTTAAATCCAAACACTTCAATTCTTATTTTACTTTCTTTTTATTACTGTTTACTTTTAACCCAAAAAATATTTCCAATACAAAATATCACTTTCTTTAACAAAAACCAAATCCGATAGTCAAACATCAAGTTTGTTGAGTAGGCTAGGTGTGTCCACGGATTGATACTCGGTTCTTATCAACACTATATTACCACACAACAGGTACATTGCCTTTTGTGCGTGTGGTTTAGTATTCGTAACAACCAATTAAAACTGAATCTATGCAATAAATCTTTATCAAATATATATACTATCCGCAGACCATCAAGTTTTTGGCGCCGTTGCCGGGGACACACGGCAGTTTGAAAGACAAACTAAATTTTTGACTATCTTGCATATAACCTGTTAATATATTTTGGTTTAACTTCATTCGTAGGTAGTTTGCCTTAGTTAGTTTAGTTATTTTTGCCTGATTAATTTTAAGCCTTAGTTTATGCTTCGTTAAGTTAGTGTATGTGCGACTCGTCTAGTTCTGAACTTGTTCTGCCTCATCCGGACCCGAACGACTTTTCCGTCAAAGATTACGCAAAAGATCACAACAGACAACCAGTCATTGAAGGACATTTTGGAAGATACACCATCCGAAGAAGACATGGCTATCCAAGACGAGGATATGAAGATGACCCACTATGCCACACCGTCATAGATGGTTATGAGTCTAGTGTTGTCCATCAGCAATAGCGGCAACAATTTCGAGATTAAGTCTAGTATTATCCAACTAGTGGATACTCTGTCCAGTTCCATGGGTTACAAGACGAAGACCCTAATGCTCACATCTCACGATTCCTTCGTATCTGTGCGACCTTCAAAATCAATAACTATTTAGACGACGCCATTCGACTAAGACTTTTTCCATTTTCACTTCGAGGCCGAGCCATCGATTGGCTTGATTCACTCCTGCCTGGTTCCATCACCACATGGGCCGGAATGGCTGAACAATTCCTTTTGAAATACTTTCCACCCGATCGTACTGCCAAACTAAGAAGCAGCATCACAAGTTTCCATCAAGACGAAGATGAATCATTACACGCAGCATGAGAGAGATATAAAGGTCTCCTTCGGAGATGCCCGCATCACGGACTTGATCTATGGCTGTAGTGTCAAACCTTTTACGATGCGATTAGCGGAGCCCACAAGCAAGCAGTAGACCAAAGTGCGGGAGGAGATTTTGGAAGTGTCACGCCAACAGAAGCATATCAAGCCTTAGAAAGAGCAGCTAAGAAAAGCTTTGCTTACAATCCTTTAAGAACCAAACCCAAGTTCTAAAGGTATTGATCAAGTAGACTCTAAAACCCTAATTGCAGCCCAATTAGAAGCTCTAACCAAAAAAATTGAACAATTGCAAAGCGAGCTAAAGAAAACTCCAACACGATGCAAAACATGTGGAAATTCACACAAGACCAACGAGTGCCCACAAGGCGTTATGATGGTTGAAGATGTTGACTACGTAGGAGGCCCAAACACTCATACAATTCAAATTGGAGAAACAACTCGAATTACAGAAATGCTGGCAGTAACCAACAATCGTCTGGATTCAACCAAAGGACAGAAACCACCATACCAAGGTCCAAGCAGTAGTAACCAAGACCGCCGAGCATCACCAATGGAAAACTTATTACGGCAATTGTTGTTAACCACACAAGCCACAGATGAGTACATCCGAAAATTTGATCGAAGAAATGAGGAAAGGTTCCAAAGAAACGAAGCTGACATCAAAAGCAACAAAGCATCATTACAGACCATAGAGCACCAAGTAGGTCAAATAGCACAACAACTCTGAAAGACCTCAGGAGCTTTGCCCAGCAACACTGTGACAAACCCTAATGTTCAAGTCAAAGCCATCACCACCAAGAGTGGCAAAACCACTCAAGGTGATGCACCCGCATTACAACCCATCCTTGAAGAAGTAGAAACTGAAACTCTAGCAAAGAAATACGTTCCACCACCACCTTATGTTCCACCACCTCCGTATCCACGTCGTTTGAGACAACAAAGAATGGAGGCATAATATGGCAAATTCCTTGGGTTGTTCAAGCAACTCCATATCAATCTGCCTTTAGTGGAGGCCTTAGCACAAATGCCAAACTACGCTAAGTTTCTAATAGGTGTCTTGTCAAACGAAAAGAAGCTGGAAGAGTTATCACACGTAGTTTTGAATGAGGAATGCTCTGCAGTTCTTCAAAACAAACTACCTCAAAAGATGACTGATCCAGGAAGTTTCACCATACCTTGCCTAATAGGAAATCTTTCTGTCAGTAATGCGTTAGCTGATTTAGGTGCTAGCATTAACCTTATGCCTTGTGCGGTTTTTGAAAACTTAAACTTATGTGAGCCTAGACCTACCCGTATGAGCATCCAGTACCGTTCTGTCAAATATCCGAGGGGCATCGTTGAAAATCTCTTAGTTAAAATTGACAAATTTGTATTTCCCATTGATTTTTTCATCCTAGACATGGATGAGGACAAAAATGTTCCTCTTATCCTAGGTCGACCTTTCTTAGCGACTGCTCGAGCCCTCTTTGATGTTTGTACAGGCAAACTCATGCTTAGAGTAGACGGGGAGGAAGTTACTTTCGATATAGGCCAATCCATGAAACACCCTTAACATCATGATGACTCGCTTTATTACGTTGATGCTTGCGATTCAATCATAAGTTGTCATTTGAAGGAAGCCCTTCAAATGAAGCTTGTGATACTCAATTAAGAGAAGTCACAATCACCGAACCCATCTGTGAAAACCAACTCACTCCAGAACTTGAAGTTGACAAAACATCATTTCATCAAGAAGCATTTGAGATCATTGAGCAAGACTTAGAACCAAAAGCCAAACCATCTATCGAAGACCCTCCAGTCTTAGAGCTCAAAGAGCTTCCATCTCATCTCCAATACGCTTTTCTTGAAAACACATCTCAACTTCCTGTCATAATCTCATCCGCCTTATCAATTGATGAGAAGAACAAGATGCTCAATGTGCTTAAGGCACACAAACAAGCAATTGCATGGAAAATCATGGACATCAAGGGAATCAATCCATCCTTTTGCACTCATAAAATATTGATGGAGGAGAACTTCAAATCCGTCAATCAACCTCAAAGACGTTTAAACCCGAGCATGCAAGAGGTGGTGAAGAAAGAAGTAATCAAACTGCTAGATGCCGGTTTGATTTACCCTATTTCTGATTTGCCTTGGGTCAGTCCCGTCCAAGTTGTTCCAAAGAAAGGAGGAATGACTGTTGTAACTAACGAGAAGAATGAGCTTATTCCCACTCGTACGGTTACAGGATGGAGAGTTTGCATAGACTATCGCAAACTCAATGACGCCACGAGGAAAGATCACTTCCCTCTTCCTTTCATCGACCAAATGCTTGAGATATTGTCTGGAAAAATATTCTATTATTTTCGGGATGGTTTCTCAGGTTATTTTCAAATTCCTATTGCCCCCGAAGATCAAGAAAAGACAACATTCACCTATCCATATGGCACATTTGCTTATCGGCGAATGCCCTTTGGCTTGTGTAATGCTCCGGCTACATTTTAAAGATGCATGGTAGCAATTTTTCATGACATGATTGAACACTCAATGGAAGTTTTCATGGATGATTTCTCCATCTTTGGAAACTCATTTGAGCAATGTCTTGAAAACCTGGAAAAGATGCTTGTTAGATGTGAAAACTCCAACCTTGTTTTAAATTGTGAAAAGTGCCACTTCATGGTTACGGAAGGAATAGTGTTAGGACACAAAATCTCTCGAGCGGGGCTTGAAGTCGATCAAGCCAAAGTCGACACTATTTCTAAACTTCCGCATCCCACAACCGTGAAAGACATCAGAAGTTTCCTAGGACATGCAGGATTCTACCGTCGTTTCATTAAAGATTTCTCAAAAATTGCTCGACCAATGACTCAACTCCTGGAGAAAGACGTGAAATTCGTATTTTTGATGAATGCATTAGTGCATTCAAATTGCTTAAGGAGATTGGTAACTGCTCCAATCATGGTTTCCCCAGATTGGACACTACCATTTGAGCTCATGTGCGATGCAAGCGATTTCGCGGTGGGAGCTGTATTAGGACAGAGGAAAGACAAGCAATTTCACCCATTCATTATGCGAGCAAAACCCTAACAATGCACAAGAAAACTACACTACCACCGAAAAAGAACTTCTTGCGGTAGTTTTCACGTTCGATAAATTACGCTCGTATCTCATCCTTTCAAAGACAATTGTTTACACCGATCATGCAGCCCTTCGTTATTTGTTCAACAACAAGATGCAAAGCCGAGATTGATCCGTTGGATTCTTCTGCTGCAAGAATTTGATATCGAAATTCGTGATAAGAAAGGAGCGGAAAATCTAGCGGCTGATCATCTCTCGCGTCTTGAGGATTCAAGTCCTTCACGAACTGAGGAAGCCAAAACAAACGATAATTTTCCGCATGAGTTTCTTATGCACATTCACTCCTCAATCGATGAACACCCTTGGTTCACCGATTTTGCGAATTAGTTAACAAGCGGAATCCTTCTCAAAGGAATGACTTATCAGCAAAAGAAGGAGTTCTTTACTGATATCAAACATTACTATTGGGAGGATCCGTATCTATTCAGAATCGGTGCACACCAACTCATTCGAAGATGCGTATACGAAAGTGAAGCAGAACATATTCTAAGGCACTGTCATGAAGGACCCACAGGAGGATACCATGGAGCAACCTTAATAGCCAAGAAAGTATTCGACTCCGGATTCTACTGGCCCACAATCTTCAAAGATGCTCATAACATGGTACGCACCTGTGATGCATGTCAAAGAGCAACCAATATCTCGACACGGGATGAGATGCCTCAGAAACCAGTTCAAGTATGCAGATATTTGATATATGGGGTATTGATTTCATGGGGCCATTCCCGTGTCATTTGGCAATCGTTACATCTTGGTAGCAGTTGATTACGTCTCAAAATGAGCTGAAGCTCAAGCCCTGCCTACTAATGATGCCAGGAACGTTGTCAAATTCCTTAAGAAACTATTTTCTCGTTTTGGTACCCCCAAAGCTCTGATTAGTGACCGAGGAACTCATTTCTGTAACAATCAGCTTGAAAGAGCAATGGCACGTTATGGAGTTCACCATCGCTTTACAACTGCTTACCATCCCTAAGCGAATGGGCAAGCCGAAGTCACTAACCGAGGTATCAAATGAATCCTTGAGAGAACTTTAGGTCAAAATCATAAGGACTGGTCAATCAGGTTAGATGATGCATTATGGGCTTTTCGAACAGCCTGTAAGACTCCCATCAGCACAACACGTTTAAACTAGTTTATGGGAAGTCGTGTCATCTACCTGTAGAACTAGAGCATAAGGCCTTTTGGCACTTAAAGCAGCAAACCTGGACCAAGACCTTGCAGGAAAGAATCGATTCCTACAAATTCACGCAATTGGAGGAATTGAGGGAACAAGCGTACGAAAACGCTAGGGTTTACAAAAAAAAGACAAGGAAATTCACGACGCTCGATTAAAGAGCACAAAACAATTTCATGTGGGAGAACGTGTCTTACTGTATAACTCTCGTTTACGTTTATTTCCCGGAAAACTGAAATCACGTTGGTCTGGACCTTATACGATCAAAAACGTGTTTCTGAATGGTGCCATTGAAATTTACAACCACGCAGGTTTAAGTTTCAAAGTAAATGGTCATCGTTTGAAACCATATAATAACGGACCAACCAAGATCTCTTTGGAGGAATTAAACCTCCACCCCAACGAAAACTAAGTGTAGGGAAGGGTCATGCCGAAGACCCGAAACTTAAACGCGGCACCTGTACATCATTTTTTTTTCATTTTTTAGAAAATTTTAGGACTTCACAAGCATAAGCACGGGGCCGTGCCCTATCAAGCACGCCCCAGTGTCTCTGACAAATTCTTTCCATGATCTCCGCTGACGACTCTGGAACGTTGCAGGTCGAATTTAAGACGAATTCTGACAAGCACGGGGTCGTGCCTAGCCAAGCACGCCCCCGTGTTCACTTTCACGACCTGAGTATAAATACCACACTTGTTCCATTCTTTCATCACACTGATTCCTGCTTAAAAAACGTCTGATAAAATGAAAGAATCAAGTCACGGAAGCTCAAACTGGAATCCTGCGAAGAAACCGCGTTCTGAAACGCGAGAACCTACGAATCAAGAATATTTTTTCAAGATGCATGAACTAATCAAGCAACTGACTAAAATGAACCTCATTGCTTCCCAACACTTAGCTGAACTAATCCAAAAAGTTCAGCAGATGAGCGAGGAACTCATTTCCATTAACCAGCAGCTCGTGGAATTGAGCAACCGCACTTCTCACTACCCCATGCCAAACTCCACATGAAATGTGTGGAGGTTTCTTTTAGAAACATTCCGTGATGTGTTAAGTGCGCTGTTGCGCGTTAAAGAGTTGGTTTTGCTGTTTCAGATTCTCGGCTTCAAACGTATCGTATAACTGTAGGATTTAGGGAATGTAATTTTCAATTTGGCTTGTATTATTTAACTATAAGACTATTTGCGTGTCTTTTCTGATGATTTGAAAGTGATAAACTTAACCGGAAAAAATTTCACAACCCGCGAAACTGAAAAACGGAACAACAAAAGACTGAAACCGAATGTTTTACATGAACACGCCCCCGTGTTCTAAGGGGCACGCCCCCGTGTTCGACAAAAATTGACACCACTTGCCAATTTTCAGCCTTTTGTCCTTTTCCATTCAATGTTGCATGATAAAAACCGAGCTAATGTGCCTGCAAAGTAGTATCCACTTTCAATTCTATCTTCTTTTCCATTTTTCTTTCATTTGTTCAAGTGTTCTTGCAAGAGTATTTAGCCAAGAGGTTAGCATACTAATTCCTTTGATTATGAAAGTCATTTACATGTAGTTAGGTGATTAGGTCTCTAAACAACCGAAATCCTAGCAATTATGTGTAAACACTTGTTCTTAAACGTGTTATGGAATGTTGAATGCTTTTAACCTACTTGTTCATGTTTATTCTTGTAGTAGATTAGTGTTAATTAGTGTGTTTAGTTAGATATTAGTACGTCTAGTTCGTTGTTTTCTTTTATTATTAACATGACTATCTTCATAACTCGTGGTGTGAAACCTTTGTTAATCATGTTCAAGTTACAAGAATTCTCAAGTAATGTAAAATATATATTTTTAGTATCTTGAATTATTAGCAAATGATTAAAATGTTCAATGTATGATCTTTGATTTTTGAAGCAAGAAAATGTTAAACCCATGTTTAATCAACGATTTACAAACAAAACCACGATTGCTCGAGTCAAGATTTCATGCCCAAACATGTCAACCGCACCCCACTTGTATAAAGCACCCCCATGTTCAAAAAAAGGATTTTTTTTTTCCTTGGATGATAAATTCTTAACTATTTTTGAACATGAATTGAATCATTATGGTGTTATGTCTTGAAAAACATATGATATTCACTAACATCATGAGATGTTAAGAAATTATTTTGTATAGATTAATTATTTTAAATTTCAGGATCATGGAGCATCCCTACTTACATTTTGGAGGGAGCGTGAGAGCGGGTGTCATGATAGACTTCAAAGATTGCTACAAAGGGTCGAAAGATCCCACTTACAACTAGATGAAGAAACACTAGCGGCAGTCGGACAACTAGAAAGATACAATAATTTATTAAGTGTCCAGTGGAAACGTCTATTTTCACAAAATAGACTTTCCGTTTATGAACTGACTCTTGAATTTTTAGCATCTTTTAAATTTAGCATGAAAGACTCTGATCCTTGGGATGAAAATGCAGTTTCATTCAGACTAGCTGGGAATTGGCATAAGACATCCATTGCCTTGTTCGGTGTCTATCTTGGAATATACACGGAAGAAGAAATGGAGGAGGAGGCTATATCTGGAATGCCGGCGTATCATACCTTCCCGGACGAGGAAAGTAGAGACGCGGAAAGTGGTGCAATGAGGAAAGCATTTTGGAACGGATTGGAACCGGAGGGTTCAACTCGAGCAAAACAAAAAGCAGTCAGATACGAGACCCGCTGCTGCGATACATTCATCGGTTACTCAGCCATTCCATAACAGCTCGTGGTCAAAGCGAGGGAGTTGTTAATTTAAGGGACTTGTTTATTTTATATTGTATGGTTAATCAGTTGCCATGTAATATTGGGTATTTGTTTTGTAATCTTTTTGCCAGGAACGCGATTGCAGGTGCTCCAACACCCATGCTTGGAGGAAGCTGGATTTTGAACCTGTATGAAAGCTATGGTTATAACACTGAAGGAACCAAAGGAGTGATGCCAAGACTGTTGGACTTGAGCATCTGTACAAGTATGTACATGGTGACAAGTTTAACAAATGGGCAGCCGAGATTCATGGATAAGAAGGACAAATCTGGGATCCGGCGGATCCTGAAGAAATTATCATGGACCTCGACATGCCGATACAGCCGGAAGGAGCCAGAGCTGGATCTTCAAGTTCACGAACAAGGGAATTTCCAACCATGTTATACCTTTATGAGTCAATCCAAACCACCAAAACCCATGCAAGGCGATCATTTGAATATGCCCAACGAGCCTTCAATCGAGTCGAAAATCTGAATTCTCGAGTCGATGACTTGAGCAGAGATGTCACGTACATCAGAAACCGAATGTTCCACGAATGGGGGGATATCCAACCACAAAGCCCTTGAAAACCGTATCATTTTCGGGGCCCCGGCACACTTGTTTTGTGCCAATCTATCTTTTAATTTATGTCATTTTGTTTTTTTTTATTTTGTGTGCTTAGGATTTTAATGCTTTCAATAAATTGGTGACATTTCAGGTGATACTGGGGATTCTAACAACGCGAGGGCAACCAAACACAAGTGAAAAATTAATCATTTTTAGGGGAGTTATTTCGTTACCCTTTCTCGATCATGAATATTTTAATCACATTGAGGACAATGTGAATTATAAGTGTGGGGATGGGAGTAATGCATTTTACTTTGCTAAAGAGGTCCAAATTAAAATTTTTAAGAAAAGATCACTTATCAAATAATTTGTGACAAGAAACCAAAAATTTAATATAATTTTTGATAAACCAAATTATAAATATACGTTTTCGGGAAATAAAGAAGTAAATCCATGACGTCCAAATAAAAATTGAAAATGTTTTTTGTGATATCCTTAAAAGCAATAATCTAGTAAAATATTTAATCATGTAAAATGAAACACTTTTACCCAATTCCATCCGTATGTGAGTTTATTTTTGAGCTTTAAACAAACTTTTGCAAGTTGCAATTCTACTTTCATTCTGGATTTAATTGAGGGTGCCATATGATACGTGTGATTAGAACTTGTTTGGTATACATTTCAAGACCTTATTTAGTATTTGTTGCATAAAAATGAGTTAGGCACTAGGAAACCTTAACCATTCAAGCCTCAACCATTGTCTTTAATTTTCTTTACCCGAACGTCAACCCTAGTTAGCCCCTTTGAGCTTAAACGTTTTATCTTTCAATCACCCGAGTCACCAAGTCATTTAACCAAAAAGCCTTCAACAAAACCAGTTTTCGTTAAAGACACGTTTTTGGCTTATATAAAAAATAATAATAAATAAATAAATAAAATATTGGTCTTTTACCGGCAGACCTTAAAGAACTGGAATGCATTCTTTTGATTTCAATTTGCTTTGTTGCCTTCATCACGCAAAACCGGGACTTCCCCCGGAAATCCGCGAACAAATTTTCAATCTCACGTTTAACGCAAGAAAGAAATGGCGAAAAAAGAACAAGTTCCGCCATTTTGTGGGATTTCAAAAAGTGCTATAAAGAGACGGGCGAAAAGATATGAAAGATGCCGAATTGTGGAAATTGGTCCCATATGGAAAATGCAAAAAGAATCAAACTGAATCTCAATATGAATACACAGAATTAATCCGATTGGGTGCTATTAGGCTTCAAGCCGAACGATCCTTGAGAAAGGATAGTTTTGTGTATCTTCGGGTAAAAGATGAAGTACGATTCTTGAAAGAAAAATACGGTCTTGACAATCTGACCTTAAACGAGTCCTCAAGCTAGCATATCCCTTCTAGCTTGAAGTATTGTATAGGGAACCTTTATTGCTTTCCTTGTAGTTATGTTAGAAAAATAAGCCAAGACCGTCGTCTTTAGCAATTAGCCACTCTTTCCAAATATTCCATACCCGAGCCCGAGCCAAGTTACAACCCATCAAAGACCTAATGATTTATGCAAATAAATATCTAAGTAGGTGGAGATTTGATCCCTTAACAACATATGATTTCACACGTATTTATACTAGGCAATTGAGTGTATTAGTCATACTTAATCTTGATTATGACTCCACATATTTAGCCGAGTGTGAGTGCATCTTGTGAGAAGTGTGGATTTTTACATGATAATAATCTTTAATGACCAACCTATTGCTTGCTAGGATATCATTTTACATGTGCTTAGAATATTTATATTTGGATAGTATTTACTTGCATACTTCTCGAAAGACATGTTTATAATTTGATTTATTTGGTTTTTGGTGGAATTGTCATTTTAAGTGATTTTTGCTTGAGGACAAGCAAAGTTCAAGTGTGGGGATGTTTGATGTGCTCCAAATTATACATAAAAATCCTATCAAAAGCACATCAATTATTCCTTAATATCTTCCTTAAAATGATGAAAATGTACTTAAAAGTGTTAAATTGGGTTTTCAGGTGTTAAAAGGGCAAGATGGACAAAAGAGCATATTTAACAAGAAATTGAAGCAATCCGAGCTTTGGACTCCAAGCATGGGGCCGTGCCTCATTAAGCACGCCCCCATGCCTTGCCAGAAACACACCCCCGTGCTAAATTAACACACCCCCGTGCTTGGACATCTGACAGGACAAAAAGTACTGTCCCCTAAAAGTAGACACGGGGCCGTGCCTCATAAGGCATGGGGCCGTGCCCCACCACCAACACAGGGACGTGCCCCATTTAGCACGGGGTCGTGCCCGACATAACCTGCATGTACGAGCCGACCAACTTTCGTAAGCATTGTACTAGCACGGGGCCATGTCTTTTAGGCACGGGGTCGTGCTTAAACACTCAAGAAAGCCTATAAATAGAAGCCTAAGCTAACCATTTTTGGCAAGCTTTGGTGGGAGAATTACTCTGCTGAATACTCTCGGGAATCATGACTTCAAGGTCATTCGGAGGCTCGGGAGGTGCATACAACACTTGGAAGAATCTTGGGATCACCTAAACGTCATCCATTGTGGATTATCGGTTTGATTGTTCCATTTCACCGATGATCACTTATCTATCTTCTTTGTTATCCGTTGTTATGTTAAAGCTCATCATGAGCTAAACTCTATTTATCATCCTAATCGGATGAAACTTATGTAATTTGTGATGAACTAATGGTGTGATAAGTATTATGTCAATGTTATGGTGGTCTTGGGAAAACTATTGATGGGTAGCATCTACATTTGAACGGGAAGTTATAACTTTATGGTTTGTGATTGTAATTGTCATACAAGGTTGAAAACCGTATGATTAAATTTCATTCGTGAAACCAGTCTTCATAATAAATCCATGGCTAATGAACTAGAAATGGTTATTACAAATCATATCACTTTAACTTTCTGATCATTTGCGGGTTCCCTTTTATTAGTTCGGAAACTTCAGTAATTGTTACGGTTTTCTAAAAATAATGGTATGTTAGGAAGGAACCCGATCAACTCTCTTTTTAACATTAAATTATGTTTTCAGAAATCGTATGTCAAATAGGACACAAAAGATTTACCTACATTACTAGGGCTTTGATCTGAGCAGTAAAATCAGCCTGACAGGATCAAGTCACTACGGCAGCAGGATAGTCGAGAAATCGCACCGCTCATCTTTATAAACATTAACATAATCACATCACCTCACCAATTCATCACAATTACGTAAGAGGATTCTAATTAGGATGATAACTTTTATTCCCTGATTTTAAATCCAAACGCTTCAATTCTTATATTACTTTCTTTTTATTACTGTTTAGTTTTGAACCCAAAAAAATATTTCCAATACAAAATGTCACTTTCTTTAACAAAAACCGAATCTGATAGTCAAACATCAAGTTTGTTGAGTAGGCTAGGTGTGTCCACGGATTGATACTCGGTTCTTATCAACACTATATTACCGCACGACAGGTACACTGCCTTTTGTGTGTGTGGTTTAGTATTAGTAATAACCAATTAAAACTGAATTTGTGCAATAAATCTTTATCAAATATATATACTATCCGCAGACCATCAATAGACTTTGGATGTTTAGGTTGCATCAGCCTTTTCATTAATCTCTACAATCACATCTTTAACTTTGCTAGATTTAGCAGAGTTAGATGAAGAAGTCTCCTTTTGAACATTAGATGTTTGAGACTAAGATTTAGGAGGATATTGAGAATGAGACTATGTTGTATAAGCACGAGCACTAGTAAATGATGAATTCGTGAAAAATCCTGCTCCAACAAATAAATTTCCCTCTTCTTTTGTAATTTTCTCACTTTTTGCTATGAATGCATTTCAATAGTGTTTGTAGGAGAAGTAACAAACTGATACCGAGACATTGATGTTGCTCTATCATTATTCTTTGAACTTTCCTCAATCTCTACTGACTTTATCTTGGCAATGAGTAGATCTAGATCCATAAGGAACTTCTCAGTATGTTTTAGTAAGGTTATTGTTTGTTTCCATGATGAGGGTAAAGCATTAAGTAGTCTAAGATTTAGATCTTCAAGATCAGGCTTAATACCAGCTGTTGACATCTTAGTTGTAAGTTGAACAAATCTGTTCATCATCTGATTTATGGTTTCTCCGGACAAATGTTGAAACAATTCTAATTCCCTTTTGAACTTTTGTTTCTTGAGATTTTGAATCTCCTTGCCTCCTTCACAAATGGTCTTTAAGGCTTTATACATAGTGTATCCAGTTTGATATCCATCAAGCCTTGCAAGAACTTCCAGAGGTAGTCCTTTACACATCAAGGAATATGCTTTGATATCATTCTTTACTCTTCTCAAATCATCTCCTTGAAGACCATCTTTAGGATAGGGTTCTGGAGAATCTTTAGTATAAACAAACCCCTTGTCAAGCCCATCATTGATTATAGGAATGTATGGTCCTTTCTCTCTAGATTTTCAAAGATCTGTGTCAATAGAATTTAAATGATTTTTTAACCAAAGAGACCAATTTTTGAAATCAGCTCTATTTTAAGTTTTGGAACTCTATTTTCAGAATCTTCTTATTTCACCATTCTTATATTTTTGTTGTTTTCTTAGATTTTGAGTTAAGAAAAGAAACGAAAAAGTTTTTGAAAAATTTTCTTAAAAAAATTCGAAGTATCAAGGGTGATGTGCCTAAAGAGTAATCAAACTCCCAAACAGTTAATGCGCCTAAGTTGAGAGACGTCTGGACTTTTACTCTTTAACAGTAGTTAAACGTCTAAACTAAAAACGCCTAAACAGTGTTAATGCAACTAAACGGTAGTCAAACGCCTAACACTTAGACAATTTTCCAGCAAACCTCAACTCTAATGCGCCACATTCATCATGTTCATATGAATGTAACTAACTCAAATTTTTTGAAATTCTTCAAAAGTTGATGAAATGGATTTAAAATTTCCAATTAGACATGTTTTATACCGATAATCATTCTTATAACATCAATTTCTTTCAATATCAACAACAAATCAATCAATTTTTAAATTTTCATTTCGAAAAATAGTGAACTTTTCGAATACAAATTCAACAAATTATCCCGAATTTGATGAATTTAACTGTTGATTATGGTTTAAATCATGCTTCTGATGATGAAACACAACTGAAATCCACAAATTTTCAATTTAGTTGTCTATCAATCATAGATTCAGTGAACTTTTTGAGTTAGAAAGTTTGACAAACCTCAGAAATCACTCAACCAACAGCTCTACCATTTGATAGGATCAAATGTACCAATCTGTGAGATGTATGAACACAATTCAAAGAAATACAAACAAAGTAATTAAATCAAGTAAGATATCAACAAAATTCATAGTTTCATTAATATCAAGCAAAGACAATTACAATGTAAGTAAGCAGTTCTAAATCTATTCTAAAACTGTTATTCTTCCCTTTAAACTTGCTACAAGTCTAAGCTATTTATAATGAAACACAAGAAACTAACAAATTACAAAACCAGTTCCTATACTATTACAAATAGTAAAAAGACACATAAAGACAACATGTTAATCTTTCTAGAGTTTTAACACCTTTTCATTATCAATTAATAGTCGATTAGCTTTATAAATCCCAAATAATCTTATTCTATAAGTAGATGAGCACATATACTGAATTACCTCATATGGGAGTCCCATCACCATCCTTTCAGCCGCTAAGGCCTTTTCATATTGGCACACCAGAGTACTTGACTTGTTTTCCTCAACGGTGGCAACATCATCATCATAATCTTTTCCTCGCCTAGCCCATGAACTTCCTTCCTGCTTTAGACCTTCAGATTTACCAACCGTCATTCAAGCATCTTTCTCTTCTTTCTTATTCACAGATGACACAACTTTCTCTTTAAATTTCTTGAAAAGGTCAAATCCCTCTTTACCATCTTCCTTCTCTTTCCTTTCAACAAGCTCAGCAACCAAAGCATGATTTATCTCAGTCCTTGTTTCCTCAACCTCAACACTCCAATCGAAGTTAGAAATCAATCCATTCTCTTTTTGTGGTTCACATCTTCCTTCTCCTTCTCAACTGTTAATCTTGGAACTCCTGAATTGATGGAATTGGTGACAATTGGTGATGGACATTCACATTTGAAATGTCCTAATTGTTATAGTTGAAACATCTCAGTTTTGACTTATCAAATCCCAATTTTGAATTAGAAGTTTGTCTGCCGAAGTTCTTCCTTCTAGTATGCTCCATAAACCTTCGAGCTCTAAGAGTCAACATTGCCATTTTCACTGAATGTTAGTTTCTTCAAGATCATCAGGATCTACCTGATACTTGTCTTTCATTGTCATTCCTTTTCCTTTTAGCTCTCCCACCACAAGTGCTTCATAACTTTGGACAAACATTCTGAAAAGGTTCATTGTTTCTGATGGAACTGAAGTTTGAACATTCGCCTTAGAATTAATCTGATCTCTTCCAACTATAACATTTCCTCTTGAGAAATTACATGCATTAACTCGTCCTTGAATTGAATTCTGTATTTCAGAGCTAGTAGCGGATGATAATAAAGCAGCATTTTGAGAGAATCTAGATATAAGCATCATGGTCTGGTTAAATTCCCGCCTCTTCATGTCCAACTCAAAGGATTTCAACTTATTGATAATATCCCTCAGCTTGTATTCTGTGAACCCTCTTTCTTGTTTTAGCATCCTCACCTGAAGACTCCACAGAGGTGGGAGAGAATCTAGAAGCCTGTTAACTTGTTCACTATAGGCGAGCTTTTCATCGTATTTCTTTAAGGTGCTTGAAACTGTCAAGAAATGATTTGTGAGATCTATCAGACTCTCTTTCTTGTATCCAACAAAGGAATTGAATTCCTTCTTAACTTGAATGCTCTTATCCTTTACCAAATCTGCATTACCATCATGAAACTCACATAGGGCATCGTAAAGAGATTTAGCATTTTTATGTCTTGCAAAACGATTGTAAATGTCTGGTGCCACGCAAAGAGTTAAAGCACCAAAAGCCTTTTGGTCACGATCGATCAACTTCAAATCCTTTTCAGTGAAAGAAGATGGGTTCTTATTTTGAGAGACAACATCACCAACAGTGACAGTTGGTATGTGAGGACCAGAAATAATCGGTTCCCATTGGTTGTGATTAGTGTAGAAGAAGAAAGCTTTGAGACATCTCTTCCAATCCTCAAAATTTTCTCCGTAAATGAGCCTCGGAGGCCTATTGGGAGCAACACTTTCAAGATCGGCAAGTGTGAGAGATGTTAACATAGACATTGTAGTTTCACAGGGATTGATGTAGTTTCGACAAGAAAGGAGATAATTTCGTTGACAATTTCGCAGAAAAAGGTAACATCGCACAATCTTTCACAGAGAGAACTACTTTCGCTGATACTTTCGTAGAGGAAGCTAATTTCGCTGACAACTTCGACAGCAGTTTCGCTAGCCAATTGTCACAACAGGCTTAGTTTCGCTAGTAGGTTCACACGAAACAAGCTTGAACTTTTGTTCAGAAACACTTTCGACAGCAATTTCGCTTGTTAACCCTTCACAATTACCGATGAACTTTCATACAAAAAAACTAGTTTCACAGAACAACTAGAGAACGACTTCAGTAGCAATATCACCCATAGTTTCGCTGGAAGATGATTAACAGTTTCGCTGAATGAACAATAGTTTTGCTGGTCGATCCTAAAACCCTTTTTCAACCCAAAATCAGTCTTAAATTATCAAAAACTCAATGAATTTGAGATATGCTGATTAGCAAGGCTTCCACAACCGAAAACAAGGTAAACTCAATCAATTTCCACATCAAAAACATCGAACAAGGTGTTGGATTCTTTATGCCCAAGACACATAGAACATTGATATGGTTAATACGTTATCATCCAAGTCGGGTCATACCCAATAACAAGCTTAGCAAACACCAAATAATATTTATTGATGATATGATTATGCAATTAAATAAATACACCATTTAGAAAATGTGTTTTCTAAATAAGTTGCATATGAGATTGAACAACTTATATGGATATTTTGTTCATGGATATTATTTGTAATGTTGTTTAATTTAGTTAAATAACATCAAATAATAAAAGTGTGTATGTGTTATATAATTAAATGGTTAATTATATAACTATCTTAAACAACTTGTTTAACAAAATATTGGAGATTGGTTTTGGGGGGAAAACCCTATTTTCTTAACATTTGCAGCCGCCCCTTTATGGGGTGTGGTCTTGTTTTGTTTTGTGACCAAGTACTCCAAGAACAATACACACACACACTTAATTCTCTCATCTCTCACACATATGCAAGAACCAAAAGGGGAAAACACTCTCTAATCTTGAACTGGATCTCGGCTGAAAAGTGTTTTCAGTAGCCCTTCTTGGTTGTTTTTGGTGGTGAAATCCTAGCAATAAGGTGCTTGCTTAATACTTGTGGGTATGGATGCTTGAGGACACCTTTCTTTGGTGTTTTGGTCATTCAAGAACATCAGCTTCTTCACCAAAATCATTTCTCTACAGCTTTACTAAAGGTAGTATGTATGGCTTGTTTTGGGTTGTTATTTCTTGTTGATAGCTAGTTCAAACACATATAAATGATCCTATGTTCTTGGTTTTGTTGATGATATGTTATAAGCCTTAATTTTTCAGATTACTAATCATAATATTAAGGTATTTATCCACTGCATTTTCATAGTTTAAAAGTTTAAACTACTTTGATTTGGTTCAACAAACCCATCACAAGGAACTGAAAATGATTGAAACAAGATATTGAACAAAAACCACCAAATAACTCCAAAAATCACGAGCACTAAGGCTTTGATTCCATATTGTTTCAATCATTTTTAGTTCCTTGTTCCCTATCCAAACATATTGTTCTTGTCTTGTGAATGTCCTTGCACATAAGGTGAAAAGTTAGGTTTGATTGGATACCCAAGCCTGGCTGGTCTTGAGCTTTACCATTGATGATGACATAATTGAACCAAATGAACGGTAGATGAATCAATTGATGTCTTTGAAGAGGAAGGTATGGCTACAGTATCTTGTCTCGTCTTCTATTCCATCCTATGGTTAGTCAGTTAGAAGAGTTGTTGAAGCGTGAGCAGCATAACTTTCTTCCGAAGCTTCTTCGTTTTCGGAAGAAACATTCACTTCCTTCTCTTCCGAAGTAGCCTTCTTCTCAGAAGGTTTTGAGGAGGCTCTATTGTTCTTTAGAGCTTTCCATGGCTTAACTTCAGAAGCTATTTTTTCTTCGAAAGAATGAGTTTCTACCAAAAGCAACTTAGCTTTAGAAACCAACTTTCCTTTTCTTATTACTTGAACCATGTGATAAGGTCCAAATGTGAATCCTTCCTTGGTTGCTTCCTATTTAACATTATTTTCATAATGTGTGCTTGCTGGATTGTAATAACAATCTTTAGCCAAGTGATTTTGCAGACCACACTGTGCATGCAATGTTAATCTTTGGGGATTTTGAGGGCTGAGGTTTCTTAATCTTCTTGTCTTCTTCTATAGCATTCCCTTTTGATTTCTGATCCTTTGGCAAGACAGGAGTGTTAGTACTACCCTCCTTTTTGGAATCAGAAGTACCTACCACCTAGAATCCAACTGAAATGAAGACACCCTTTTGCTTTGGGTAAATCTTCAGCATAGATTAAGCAACATTCTTCGCAGTTCTTCTAGCTTCCTTTGCCCAGTTTCTTCTAGCTTTGGTGGATAGAGTTGTTCATTACAAGTAGAAATGGGTTGATTTGCATGTTCATTCCATGTGGTGGTCTCCATTGTTGCTTCATTCTTCAACTCAAGTGAAGATAGTTTAGCAGATGGGACCTCTTCCTCTTTAGTACCACACCTTGGTTGTATTAAGACTCATAAGAGTGTGGTGGAGCAATCTCATTGGTCCCCAACCCACCATTGTTTTGGTAACAAACTTTGGAGTGGGAGGATGACAAAAGAATGGCTTGGAAGTTTTGCTCCGAAATAGCATGCTTCCTTGCTTGAGCCACAGCTATTACTAGCTTGGCTTGAGCATCAGTTAACTTGGATATTAAATCCTTGATTTGAGTCCTGTAATTGGTGTGCTCATGTTTTAAAGAAGATATTTTTTCTCTAACTCCTCAATTTTATGTTGATAGTCAGATTCAGCATCTTTAAAATCAGCTTTTAAGATGTTTAAGGACTCAATTTTGGATTTAATTTCCAAGTTATAGTCCTCGTACATTTTAATCTTAGCAATATAGGTTGGAGTATAAAGATGGTCTTATACCTTAGAGATGTCTTTTCAGCCTTGAGTGCTTAAGCATGGGTGACATCTTGTACCATGAAGCTCCAATCAACTTATTGTGCCACAACAATAGTTTTAGTTGATTTTCCAGTAGCTTTGGTGTTAAAGGATGTGAGGAGGCATGAGCAGATCCCAGGTTTGATTTGGGAGCTTTGCATTCTCTTGGAAAATTGCCCAACTAGTTATAATTGTAACATTTGGCCTTTGCTATGTCAAACCCGAACTTGCTACTTGTTGGGTTCTCAGGGAACTACCTTCCAGTTCTTTTGAAGAACTTCTTTGCCATGTAGGTTAACACAGCCATTTGTTGGACTATGTCCATGTATTCCACACCATCTAGGCAAAAACACTCCAGATATTCAAAACAGAACTGAAAATCATTAGAGTGTCCACTCTTTAAGACAAAAGCACAGCTATCCTGAAAGGGACTGGGCTGAGCTTGTTGAGACCTTGGGGTCTCAGGGAATGTGATGTAAGGCCTAGAAGAGGTTTATGACTGCTGGGAGTATGCCATGTCTTGCTGAGGTTGAGAGGGTCTTGAGTCTTTAGCAACCATGAGAGCGTTGCTAGAAGAAAGGCTTGAAGGTCTGCTTCCTTGATGGCCACTCTTATTTTTAGGTTCTCTGTATCCATCTAGAATACCATATAGCTTAGTCGTTGTGAGTGTGTTCAGGTTTTCCCTTCGCTTGATGGAAAAACAGT
Source organism: Flaveria trinervia (assembly GCA_025506515.1). Taxonomy (NCBI): domain Eukaryota; kingdom Viridiplantae; phylum Streptophyta; class Magnoliopsida; order Asterales; family Asteraceae; genus Flaveria; species Flaveria trinervia. The sequence goes on along the minus strand of CM046450.1, from coordinate 63,249,638 downwards.
AGAACGTCCACTCATTGGGAAGTGCACTCATGAATTTCCTTTAGAGATATCTCAATTCAGGAGCTATTCCTATAGACTAAAGGGAAGAGATAAGATCCATGTACCTAATGTATTGCTGATATAAGGTTTTCTAGTAATATGAGCAAAGTTCTCAAATTGTTGCTTCAAGAAACTTTCTATGAATCATTGGAGTTGGAGTACATCAGGGTTAATGCATCAAACAATCCTTTGGCTATCTTGCAATTCTTAAACCCCACCATAATGCAGTTGGGAATCGCTTTCATTAGAACAGTCATTGCCTTTTCATCAATGTCTATCTGCTTAAGGTCTTCTTCGGAGTAGTCCTCCACTGCCTTCTCTATTATGGCACCACCACCAGTAGGTGAAGCCACCTTGGGCTTGTAGGGACCATTGGCAATGGACTTCCACATGCGGCTGTCGTGATGTCTAAAGAACCCTTCTATATGTCTGCTCCATTTTCGGAAGTTCTCTGGGGTGATGATGGGTGCTTTAGTCATCGTCCCTATTTCACATTCAGATTTTTGGTTAAGGGCCATGTTTTGAGTGTAGTAAAAGAGTGAGTGAACAAGAGGTTAATTAGGATGGTTAGATCACACAATCAAGAGCCTAAGAAGCTCTGATACCAATGATAAGATCGGTTTTGATACGCAACACAAGTATTTCTCTCAAACTCACTAACAAACACTCAAGAAGTAGAGTTCTTCTAAGAGTTGATTATAATATACTAAGAAACACAAGGAAAACACAAGAGAATAATTTTCAATATACTTGTATATATTACTTCTCAACTCAAAGTTTACAAGACTCTTACAAGCTTACTACAAGAATTATATTGAGAAACTATATATACTACTATCTACAGCCAGATATACTTTGATACGAGCTGGAATCCTCTAACTAAAGCACATACTACAAAGATTTAGTTTAGGTATCTTAGGTATGTCTTATCTAAGATATGCTAGTCATGACATGTCCATGACTTACCTTTTGTCACCGAGTAAAGTTGGCAACTTGTACTAACACATAAAGGTGAACAGTGGAATAAAGTATGGTCAATCACATGGCCCTTTGGGAAAATGCCATGAAGTATCAAAGGTCTGTAGTGAAGTGTCAGAGACCATACTTATGTCCATTGGTTCATAGCAGCATCTTCTGAAGGTTAATTGGCTTCGGAAGAACAAGTTCTTCCAAAGCCTTTTATACTTCGGAAGAGGTTGCTTCTTCTGTGGCTTGGGGACATCTACTTCGGAAGTCATTGTCCTTGAATTCTTCTAAGTCTTGAACTTCGGAAGAGAAGAATTTTTCTTCGGAAGTTGTAGCTTTTCCTTTGGAAGTTGATCCTGCACTTTGTCTTCCAAAGAACTCCATATCATTTGGAAGTTCTATACTTATCTTCGAAAGTCCTTTACAAGAAATACCAAAAATAGTCTAATTGCTTGGTTTTGGTGCACCAACATTCTTCTTGATCCAAGAGAAATGTCCTCAAAGACTTGCTAAGGATGGTAAAGGCAAAACGAATTGCTTCTCCGGATGTAAGTCTACAAAGAATGTTCCAGTCGGTAAAGGCAACACGGGTTGCTTCTCTGGTTCAAGGGTAAAACTCACACATGTTTGAATGGTTGGATAAAAAACCATCCATCTAAACTTTTTCACGTGAAGCTGGTTTCACATGATTCAAAGATGAAAATGACCAAAGATTCAAACCCAAATATATTTCTTCCGGTCTCAAACAGAAAATAATTTCCAAATTTAATTCATTCAAACCCAAAATAATTGAATCAAAACAAATTTGGCAAATTAAAAAGAAGGATACAGATATCCTCGATATTTCAACAAATTGTTTGTTCAAGCAGGTTACTTCTACCATTCCAAAAGGAACTTTTAGGACTTTGATGGCCTGGATTTCCCTCTCTAACTAATTTGTTAATGAGTGCAGGAACAATTCAGGTGGACTGTTAGTAATTAGTAAACTGATAGAGATTGTTCCTAATTCAAATTTGAGGCGAGACAAAAAGGTTAATGTCATGGTATTTTATCTACAATCTGGATTTTTATATGCACAATCACAATTTTCACTTCACAATCACTGTATATTTTTGATCATTCGTTTCTTTTCTTCATATTAGTATAGTTTGAAAGACCTTCTTTGGTAAACTTATATTTTTGTATAGTTTTATAAAAAGATAACAAAATAAAAAAATAAAAAAGAGAATAGGTTTAAAAAAATAAAAATTTAGGGGAAGAGTATAATATAAAATTAAAAATGCAAACAGAACTATGAACTTGATTCGAGATGACTGAGAAATGATTGTATACCATCTTGAAAGGCTTATTTTTGCATGACTTGTATTTTAAAATGAGAAATGATAGTAACTGAAGTTGTTATTTTATTTACATATTATTTTTAATAGCAAATACAAGAAAAAAATAGTTTCTTTAATGATATGCTTGGTAGACTCAGACTAAAGAATAAAGTAGACAACAGCTTAATGATTTAAATTAAACTATATGCTTAAGGATGTCTGGATTTACGCCATCATTTTGGCCTGCACGAAAACTAAGTCCCGACATTATTTGGATTGAGAATTGATCTTTCACCCACCATGATAGAAATCATATAAGCCATGTTTAGTGTATATATGTGTCTTGTTTTGGTGCTAATGTCCTCTACTATACGGAAATACTGACTTGGAGTGATGATCTCCTTTGTTGTACAATAGTACTAACCTGGAGCTCTTACCAGCACATGATTAAATGGTCTTCTCCTTTGTTATACGTGAGTATAGACTTGGAGCTCTCATCATTTTGGTCTAAGTAGTGTCAAATCATCTAAATGATGAATTCATCACATAATGTAATATTCTGTTGATAATCACTTCCACACTAATGCATAACCCTTGCTCTATAATGATTGTAGCAAAATTCAAGAAATCCTAAGGTTGGGTGAGGGCTTTTGCCAAATAATTATGGGGTCCTAGCATTCTAATATGCGTAATCAAACCTTAATGTATCATTTGTTATGTTAGGATCAGAGATCTAAGTTAGATTAATTAGAGTGTATTGCAGCGGAATTCGAACAACGAATTAAACAATTCACAAGAACACAATTGATATTCAATGTAACAGTACACGGATACAGAAAGAGAGAATTCTACAAAAGAAATATTTCATTCATATGCTTTCGTGGTGGCTCAATGTCACACTTTACAACTAGGTCAACATTCCTTATATAGGATATGTGATGTCTACTGATGTCACTTGATAGTGACATCTAACAGAATTATTCAAACTGCTGAAACTATGCAAACTACTGAGAATGTTTTCAACTACTGATTACATAACAGAGAATGCTTAAGTACAAAAATATAAAACTACTGAACTACAACTACTGAAACTATAACTACTAAAAAGTAAATTACAAGTACTGAAAGGAAACCATCACAACTACTGAAGTTAATTACTTCAGCTGTTGTGACAACTACTGATCACTTTGGTCTTCAGTCTTTGTCTTCAGTACTTTACTTTCAGACTTTGTCTTCAGCTGATAGCTTCAGACTTTGTCTTCAGCTGATAGCTTCATACTTTGTCTTCAGTTGATGGCTTCAGACTTTGTCTTCAGTCTTTGTTCTTCAGTACTTTACTTTCAGACTTTGTCTTCAGTCTTTGTTCTTGAGGCCAGGAAAAGGTTTCTAATCTTTTGATTGACTAAGTATGGAAGGGAACTCTATCTTGGGAAACTGGACACAGAGTCTTGTCCCAACCATGAAACCTAATTCCCATTAATGAGTCTATAAGACTCACTAGCATAGGCCTCAAGGAGAACAACATGTTCCTCCTTGGTGAGTTCTTCTGCTTCTCCCTCGAAGAAGAACTCTGGGCCATAATACTCAGACAGGTATCTCACTGTCTTTCCCTTTTTCAACTCCACAGTTGTTATCTCTCTATAAGCAAATTCATTAGGGTGAGAGCCTTCAAGCAACAACTGGAGTTCACTCTTCTGAAGATCTTCAAGTCTTTTGTATAACAACCCCTTCTTGATCATTTTGTTCTCAAGACTAGATTGAGGGGTTGTCTTGGATTTGTGAGCTCTCTTGAATTCTTCAATGATTTCCCAGGGTGAGACTACCATGGCCAATGTAATTGCAGCATTCAAGGTCTTCTTTACTTGGCCATGATATCTACTTGGTATATTCTTCTTATGAATTCTAGAACTTACCCTGGGGTCTGGCCAGATCCGCACTCTTTCTTTTTGATGTTAAAAAGTATGTCTAAGAGTGTACAGTCTTAGAGCCTGTTTCTTCATTTCTTGAATGGATGAGGACTGGGGGAAATCCTTATCAACCATCTTGAGAAACTTCTCATCGTGCTGTTTCTGCTGTTCTGCTTCTTCAATCTTTACCTTCACTATCTGCATTTGCAAGTCAGGAGTAATCACTTGTTGACTTCTGTGCTCTGGTGATTTGAGTTTGAGAACAGCAGAGATTGGCAGACTATCATCATCATCATCCTCTTCTTCATCTTCTTCTACACTCAACACCCTTCTCCTCTTTCTGGGCGTATCACTGGGTAAGGTTTGAGGTGGTTTTTGGGGTAAAGGGATTGGTTTTGTGGGTTGAGTTATGGGTGGCTTTGGTTTAGGGATAGATTTGGAGATTTTAGAGATAAGGGTTGTGTTTGAGTGGGAGTGTAAGAAGACTGACTTAGCATTTTGGTGGTGAGTTTGGCTTTGGAGAGCTTTGCCATTTCAGTTCTCTTCCCTGCACCTGCTTCATCCAGTGCTTCAATTATCAACCCCTTGTTATAGCCTCCAGCAGAGCAGATCTTCTTGGTTATCTCCAAGATAATGTCTCTAGACCAGGCCTTTATCTCTATCAATGATCTTCTAAGGTACTTGGCAATGAATCTGATCATTATCTCCAATCTTTCCTTTTCCAACACACTATAACCAGCCCATCTAGCTTGAATCTCTTCTATTTCTAGCCTTCTGATCTCAGTGCCTACTGTGGTTGTGTCATGACCTTGTCGAAAGAGCTAATCTATAATTTTATCCATGGATCCGCTGTGAGCTTCATCAGCATCTTTGACAAGATCTTCTAAGGATTTATCTTCATCAGCTTTTGAGTCAGCACTTTTCTTTCTTTTATATGTGGTTAGCTGATCTTCCTTCTCTTTATCTGTGATCAACTGTTCTGAGATGAGTTCTTTCTCCACCTCCTTCTCTTTTGCAGGTTCTTTCTCATCATCAACTCTTTTTTTTCTTTTCTTTCACTGCCTTAGACTTGGAAGTCTCCCCCTTTTTGGTTGCATTGGGATCAGGGGCTTGAAAGGCAGAGAGAGATTTGTGAACAGCATCATCAAGGAGGGTTTGTAGATTTGAGGATATCCTCTCATCAATGGCTTTATGCACTATGTCACTGATAATGGGAGTGATGAGAGGTAAGGAGTTTTGAAAGATAGCAACCATCTGCTCAGAGGGGTTCTGTCCCTAAGAGATGGTGCCAAAAGTAGTGGCTGGTGGCTCAGTTAAGTGTGTAGGCTCCGTGTTTGGGGAACCTTCAATGGAAGGTGCCATGTGTGGGGTTTGTGAGGTAGATGGACTTTGATCCTGAGACATTTTGGCTAACAACTCTTTCAGTCTGCTCACCTCAGTCTCAAGGATGGTATTATGGGCTAATACATCATAGAAAAAGCCCAGGTCCTCATCAGTCTGTGTTGAATCGCCTGACCTCCTGATTGAATCAGGATGTACATGCTCTGAGTGTAGATCAGTAGAAGCATGTGCCCCTTGTTCTTGGTACTGGGGACTTCCTGCCTCAGGACTGTGTCCTTCATTGGCAGTTGCCTCTGGTAAGGTCTTATGGATGCTACCAACTTCATCCTGATCATTTGCTGAATCAGTAGAAGTGGCAGCCTTACCAGATGTTCTAACCTCCGTTTCTACACTTGGAGATTAAACATTGTAACCCCTATGCTGTGGGTTATAAGAAGCATTTTGGTCCTCCCCCTCAATAGTTGAGGTTTTCCCAGTGGTAAGTGGTTTCTAGGGAGGGGGTGAGGAATGCAACTGACTCAACACTTTAGCAACTATCAGTGTTGGGCTTTGAGGGGCGGTTGCATGTGGAGATTGGTCTGAAGAAAATTGCACCCGGGGTGAGAGGTGCTCTTCAATGGTAACCCTCTCAATTAAGATAGGTTCCAGAAATATGGGATCCCCAATTGTGGTCGCAACAGGATCCTGTTGAGAGGATACCTGTGCGGCTTCAGCAGGTTGAGTCTTGGACATAACTGGCGGGTTATAACGAGTATGTATTTCCTATGTTTGTGGTACAGGGGCATCCTCAGGGGACTCGTCTCCCTGAGTAGCCTTTTTGGGTTTTGGGTTTAGTGGGGACTTTGGATCTGGAAGTGGAGGCTGTGGGTTCCCTCTGCTTGGGTTTTAGCATCCGGGCAGCCCCTTTTAGAGTAGGGTCTGAGTTATGTCTGGAGTATATCTCAGCTAAAACAGTTGGAGCAGGGACTCCAAGACCAACAAGGCCATCAGATTTTAATTGATTCAAAGTTATCGCCATCAGAAACCTGGGATAAAGTAGCCATCTATTTGCCATAGGTTTCTGAGCCAGATCCTTTAGTTCCATGAACACTGTCTCAGAAAAATTTAGATTTTGGCGTTCAAGGATAGAGTACAATACCTGTTGCCATCGGGAAGACATCTGATCCCAAGAAGATGTCTTTGATGCAAGGCAGACATTCACCATATGAAAGATAAGTCTTTCAGGATCATGAAAGTGCTTTTTAAGTATGGTTGTAGCACTTAAGTCGCCTTCATACTCGTTATGGAGAAAAGACATATCAGTGGTGCCTTTCGGGTATTCTTTAGGATAGGTGCCATCATGCAAATTTAGGGTTTTGCGAATGATGTCGGGGGTGATGAGCACCTGTTTCTGGTTCACCAACGACTGGAGAGTGATTTGTCTATCATTGTCACCAGTTATTATAGAGACGTTGGTCCAGAACTGGGATAAGGAGTCAGGATATATGGTAGGATTCAGAAGAAAGGCTGTTCTGTATGGGGAATCCACCATAAGATCGATGGCAGTGTCAAACTTTTTCCAGAAGGCCGATTTCGAAAGGTAGGCAACACAGTTGTGTCGGGGTTTGAGTTTCATGGTCGCCATTGTTGAGAGAGAAAGGTTTGAAAATGGCTAATGAAACATTTGGCTATAAGTGCAGGCATTTATAGGTTAAGAAAAGGCTGAAAAGAAAAACGACTGAAAGTGTTGGTGTTGGCATCAGTTGTTATGAAAACAACTGAAGACTTGGTTTTAGCTATCTAACGTTTGAAAACAACTAAAGACTTGGTTTTAGTCATCAATAGTTGTGAAACTACTGAAAACCTTGGTTTTGTCTTCAGCTATTGTAAACAACTGAGGACTTGGTATTAGTTAATTGCAAAAGTTAGACAATTGACTTCTGGTTGAGACACCATCATTGATATCACCAATGATTTAAGACATGGGGTGATTCTTCAGCTCTTGGTATACTATAAGATCCGTGCAAGTGTTTGTAGTCGGTTCAGCAACAGCAGATGGTGATCCAGATTCTTGAAACCAAGTATTAGATGGCAAGTCAAATGATGTAGAGGAGTCAGAAATCTCATCAGCATTTGTTGTGGATGGAGCTACAGAAGCTACAGGAACATCAAGTTTAGCAGACTCAGGCAGTTGGTCACTAAACTTGAAAAGGTGAGTACTGATATCATCATCATCTTCAGTACCACCAGGTGGAAGACTTGCTGCAGAAGATGATATATCCACATGATCTGCAACAGCTGGAGATTGATAAGGAACATACGGGAGTATGTCCAGATCAAACAACTCCACAGGGTTTTGTGGAATTTTATCCTTAGGAGATTCATTGAATTTCACATGCAAGGTTTCTTCAACTAACTTTGTTCTGCAGTTGAAGACCCTGTAAGCCTTGCATGTGGATGAACAACCTACAAAATACCCTGCATCCACCTTAGGATCAAATTGGTGGAGTTGATCCTTTATGTTTAGAATGAAACAAGGACACCCAAAGGTTTTGAAGAATGAAATTAGAGGAGTCAGATGATGTAGAACTTCATATGGAGTCTTCATCAACCTCTGATTTACTAACACTCAATTCTGCACATAGCAAGCTGTCTTAACAGCTTCAGCCCAAAAGGTCAATGGCAAACCAGAGTCAGCCAACATAGACCTTGCAGCTTCGATTAGGGTCATGTTCTTTCTCTCCACTACTCCATTTTGTTCTGGAGTCCTTGGGATGCTAAACTTCCTCTTGATTCCTTTTGATAGATAAAAATCATCAAGTGTATGGTTTCTGAATTCAGTTCCATTATCACTCCTTATACACTTGACTGATAGGGAATACTGCTTCTCAACATACAACACAAAGTTTATAATCGTCTGAGCAACCTCATCCTTTGAATGCAAGAAGAAAGTCCATACAAATCTGGAGTAATCATCCACAATTACCAGACAGTATTTCTTCTTTGCCATGCTCATCACTCTCACAGGACCAAATAGATCCATGTGCAATAACTGCAAGCAAGCAGTGGACTTAGGTTCTTCAATAGGAGGGAATGAGACTTTGTGCTGTTTTCCTTTCAAACAAGCAGTGCAGGTTTCATCACAGTGGAACTCCTTTATTGGTAGACCTCTGACTAAACTATTGTGGATGAGCTAATTCATGTTTTTGAGATTAACATGACCCAGCCTTCTATGCCACAGTTTAGATTCCCGAGGAGAGGCTTTGGAGAACAGGCAAGGATGACCCTTTAAATCAATCTTCTTTGACAAATCCAAGGCATAAACTCTTCCAATCCTGTTGGCCTTCAGGAAAGTGTGTTCATCCAATACCTTGTCAATCAGCCTCAGAACTTGGGAAGATAGAATCCTGCAGTTCTTGCTTGTGAAAAGTACAACATGCCCTTTATCACACATCTGACTGACACTCAGCAGTACTTGAGATTCTCCACATGGTTAACATCATCAAACCTGATTTGTCCATTAGACACATATCCTTTCCAGATGATGTAACCCTTGGCATCATTTCCAAATGAAACAAATCCCTTCTTTCCTTGAGAGTAGTCATTAAGAAGAGAACTGCTCCTAGTCATATGCATAGATCCTCCACTGTCTACATACCAGATGCTCCTTTGGCATGCTGAAGAACCCTGCATTCATCATAAAGAACTAAGTTGTATCTGATTTGTAGCTAAAGCTTTCAGCTCTTGTGACATATCAATACTTGTGTTTGATGAGTTCGTGTGACCCACCATTTCCTCCTTAAAATTCACAGACTTAGTCTGATGTTTATCATGAGGAGCACTATCAGCTGTTTTATGATAAACCCTATCCTTCTTTTTGGATCTGGATGAAGGCTTGGATTCATCATATTGGGATGACTGTGGTACAAACTTGGTCTCAAACTCATTTTTCATTTCATCCATCTGGATTTTAATGAGCTTATCTCTGTTGAGTTTGGAACCCTTTCTATACCAACATTCATCATAAAGATGATTGAATTTACCACATATTTCACATGGCTTATTCTTCATCTTGAATTGATCAACTGCTGATGCGGAAACTACTCAAGGTGTGCTCTTCAGTACTTTCCTCCTTTCAGTACTTTTGTTTAGTATTGAAGGATCTGTAACAACTGAAGACTTGTTCTTCAGCTGTTCTCTATCAGCAGTTGTTAATCCTTTTATTTGAGCTGATTTGAAATGCTTTTCAGATGTTGTGACTTGCCCTTCAGTGCTTGAGGTACTTTGAGGGACAACATCTGAAGTACTCAGCTTCATGTGCTTATCAGTAGTTAACCCATTAGCCAATTGATTTGCTGAGGTATCAACACTGATTTCATCTTGTGATTTTGGGTGATCACTTGAGTAAAATCTGTAGGTGGTGCAATGTGGTTGTAACCTATTCCAAACTTCATATTGGAAACGGATTGCTTGCTGAGCAGCATTTCAAATCCCTTGCAGGATGATACCCAGCGGTCACACTCAACTTGGGTAACTACAAGTTTTTCTTTGAGATCTCTATGGTTCTCAAGAATGACCTCTAGCTTAGCCTTTTCATCATTTAATTGGCATTTAAGCTTATAAATCTCATCATCTTTATCCTTAAGGACAGACTCATATTCAGCTTTGCTTTTGGAAAGGGTTTGCTCAAGCTCTAGATTTTGATTTATTAAAGCTACATTTGCCTCTCTAATAGAGATAAATGCAGCTATGCAAGATTCAGAACATAGCTTGGCCTTAGCCTCAGAGGATACCTGGGTAACCTGTGATGAAGATGCATTGGAGCATGAACTATCTGTAGATTCCAGGGCCATGAGAGCTAGATTCCCAAAAGGATGTTCACCACCATATTGACCATCACCCGCAAATAATTGCTCATTACCAGAGAGATCATCTGGTAAACTCCTCCAGTCAACAATACCAGGAGTGAAGAAGCTGGGATGAGGTTGTGATTGAGATGATTGAGATGGTAGAGGCTCAGGTAGGGCTTGAGGTTGTTGTGCAATAGGAACTTGAACCGGATTTGGGTGTGGCATGTAATAGCAGGATATGGATATGACATTGGACCCTGAGGAACAAAATATGCAGGAGATATAGGTTGTGAATGATGACCAGAACTAGCAGGATGTTGCCCTCTGTTTTGTGGACTATTGCTTGGAAAAGTCACAAAGGGTGCAGAGGAGTTAGATCCAGATGATCTACACTCTCTTGCAAAGTGTCTAAGCCTGTGGCATTTGTGATACCTCAACTTACTCTTGTCAAAACCAACTTTGGTTTTGTCAGAGAGTCCTAGAAATTTCCTACCAGTTCTCTTGTAGAACTTTTGAGATATAATATTAATCAAGACCATTTGGCTCAGAATATCCATCTCTTCTAAGTCATCATGAGCAATACCCTTTAAATCATCCATAATGAAACACAAATTGTCACTATTACAGTCTGACGGACTGTCAACACTAACAAATGCATGATTTTGAACCGTTTGAGGAGAAATCTATATGCTCATCATAGTTGCTTTCTGATGCAACATATTCTGACTCATGACCAACCAAGGCAGTGTTCCCCGGTACAAAGTCATCAGTGAGCTTTCCTGATGATGCCAGTTTCCTTTTCTGCTCTATCTCTCTTTCAAATATAAGCAGTTTCCCATGGAGTTGGGTGAAAGATAGACTATCCAGATTTGCACTGGAGCGTAGGACAATGGTATATGTGTCCCATTTCTCAGGCAGTGATCTGAGGAATCTGTTATTCATCTGACTAGTAGTGTATTCATGTTTGACCATTTTCAGCTCAGAGATCAAACAGGAAAAACGCTCAAACTGTTGAGTCAGTGACTCACCCTTCCTATGAGAGAATGTCTCATATTGTTGGGCAAGGATTTCTCTGTTGTTTGCTAAGACCTCATCTGTTCCACCAAATTGTTCCTTCAATGCATTCCAGAGGTCGTGAGCAGTTTCATTATGCATAAGCCTAGAATAGATTTCATTCGGCAGTGCCATGGCCAGAATTCCATGTGCTTTAGCATCAATCTCAAACAGTTTTCGATCCTCATCTGAGTTTTGTTCCTTCTTCTTCGGAACCATTTGGTTGGTTTCCGGATTGTTCACCATAGGCTTGTGTGGACCATGTACCACAGATGTCCAACAACCTGAATTGTTAACACACAGGTGATGAAGCATTCTTCGTTGCCATATGTTATATTCAGTCCTAACAAGCATCGGAGGCTTGGTTGAGGAACCGGTATTGTGAGGGTCATTAGAAGGAGTAGTCATTCTCAGATTCAACCAAATTCAATTAAGTTTTAACTGAGTTAGTGCAAAACACAACAAACTCAATATGAACCAAGAGAAAACTCAAAGCAGATAAACAAAAGCAGTAGAATTCAATGATCTATAACCAATTCTTGCAAATATGCTAATTCAATCAAACTTAGATATCGAATAGCAGTTTCAATGATCAATTGTTAAATCGATCAATGATTAACCTTGCTCTGATACCATTTCTAGGGATCAGAGATCTAAGTTTGAGAGTATTGCAACGGAATTCAAACAACGAATTAAACAATTCACAAGAACACAATTGATAATCAATGTAACAGTACACGGATATAGAAAGGGAGAATTCTACAAAATAAATATTTCAGTCATATGCTTTCGTGGTGGCTCAATGTCACATTTTACAACTAGGTCAACATTCCTTATATAGGATATGTGACGTCTGCTGTTGTCACTTGATAGTGACATCTAAGAGAATTATTCAAACTACTGAAACTATGCAAACTACTGAGAATGTTTTCAACTACTGATTACATCACAGAGAATGCTTAAGTACAAAAATATAAAACTACTGAACTACAACTACTGAAACTATAACTACTGAAAAGTAAATTACAAGTACTGAAAGGAAACCATCATAACTACTCAAGTTAATTACTTCAGCTGTAGTGACAACTACTGATCACTTTGGTCTTCAGTCTTTGTCTTCAGTACTTTACTTTCAGACTTTGTCTTCAGCTGATGGGTTCAGACTTTGTCTTCAGTTGATGGCTTCACACTTTGTCTTCAGCTAATGGCTTCAGACTTTGTCTTCAGCTAATGGCTTCAGACTTTGTCTTCAGTCTTTGTTCTTCAGTACTTTACTTTCAGACTTTGTCTCCAGACCTTGTAATCAGCTGATGTCTTCAGCTGTTGTGATCTTCTTCAGCAGTTGTAATGTCTGTGGGACTTAGAGGCTTTTCTGATCAGGCTCATTGGTTCTTTCGGTCCAACATGTTGCTTGTTGAAAAGATAGGGGTTTAAATGGACAAACATATCAGAAATCATTATTGATATGTTTTAGAATATATAATAATAGGAAATATATTTAAAATTAAGAAAAACTTATAAGAAATACATATAATAAAATTAAAAATAATAAAAAATCATTTTAAAATTCTTTTAGGTTTTCCATATTATGTTGTTACAATTTTATCATTTTTCATGTATTTCACAGAAATTGATGACAAATAAACACAGGTTTATTTTGTTAAAATGAAGTAATCTAATTAGAAATGTCGAGATTGTGTTTCATATTTTTACTGTAAATGATGGCCGATAATCAGTTGAGTAGTGTACCTAATGAGAGAACTTGTTTATCAAGTTTGTAGAAGATACCGAGCTAGGAATCGTACTCCTAAATCTTCTGAAGCACTCAAGATTAGAGATTTGAGAAAGTTGTTTCAATATCCTCACAAAGGTTGCACTCAAAAAGGGGAGCACATAAATAGGGGGAGCTTATAAGATGAATAAGATTTAGAAAGCTTCAATTTGAAGATCTTTCTACTGTTGACTTATCGATGCTGATTTCGTTTGAAGACATTAACAATGATAAGGGGGAGTATTTTTGGAGTTGTACAAGATAGTCTATATTATCAACAAAGTCAAAATCAACAAAAGTCAACCTCATGGTCAAACTCAACGCAAAAGTCAAACCCGACACGTTCGAGATGAAGAACTGAGATGAGACGTTGAATATATAGATGACTAGGAGTTTTAATATAATAAATATATTTTGTCAACAAAATATATTTAAATATGTTTTAGTTAATTTATGCTTTATATGTCATTTCCATTAATTAGCCTTAGTCTAGGAGGTTAAGTGCAATTAGTGAATATTATATTCACTATAAATAGCGTAATTGTAATTAGGATTAGGCTAATGATTGAATGATCAATTGATTGGGGTTTCCACTTTGTAAAAATCATATGCAATCAATAAAGATCAAATTGGGTGTTTTATTGTGTTCTTCATTGTTTGATCTATATTCTTCAATTATTTGATTCAAGCATGATTATTCTAGGCTAACAGATATAGTTTAAAGTACCTCATGTACCATTTCATAGGACTAAGCTTTGTAATAATTGTAAGACAATTGTAATATACATCATTCTAGAAATCTAATTACGTGTGTCCTGCTTGTGTTCTTTACACTTGTTCTTTGTTTAATTTGTCGGTTCCTTATTTCATCTATTAAGTGTTTAGTCTCTCCAACGTTGTGAAACTATTACATCACCCTTTACCAATCTTACAATTGGTATCAAATCATTTTAGGCTACTCATTGTAATATCTCACCATCTTAATTCTCTTTAGTTTCATAAAACACTTACCAGCTCAAATGGCAGCTTTTACCAAGACTCACATTGAAACCGGTAACAAAATCTCCATTTATTATTCTAGATAACTTTGATACTTGGTGTCAAATAATGGAAGGATTCATCAAGTCTCAACATGATATATTGTCTCAGGACCTCATATCCTTAGCATCACTTCAGCTACTGCTGGTGGTGGGATGATTCCAAAGGAAGGGGCTGAATATTTGGAGGAAGACTAGAAGAAGATTGATATAGATGAGAAGCCCTGACTACCTTATAAACTGCTCTTCCCAACTCTATCTATTGAGGATTCAATAAGTGCAAAACTGTAAAGCACCTTTGGGATGCACTTAAGCTTATGTTTGAAGAGTATGTCGAAGCCAAGGAAAAGAAGAAGGATCTCATGAAGTAGTAGTTTGAGAATTTCACCTACAAAATAGGTATGACTCAAAAATACATTAGGTATGTTGAGATTGTAGATACTCTCATAAACAAGGACATTGTAAGGAAGTTCATGTTCTCTCTTCCCAGACAATGGACACACTACTGTGTGTCCATTAAGAGAATTGAAAACCTATCCACCCTTACTCTCATAGAGTTGTATGGTATCCTAAAGAGTTATCAAATGGAGATAAACATGCCGAATCCATCGAACAACTCTTTCCAGCAATCAACAAAGTTTAGCTCTCCATGTGGTTGAAAGGGATAGTAGAGAACCACTGCATCCTCTCATATGCTTCCCTGACAACTCAAGAAGGGCCCTTTCATTACCTTCTCGGAGTCACCAAGGGAGAGCTACATCCAACAAAACCCATTCCAAGACACAATCTCATATCAAGCCTTTGTGTTTTCTAATGAAAGTTATGGAAACTTTATCTTCACTCGCTACATCCAACAAAACCCATTCCAAGAGACAATCTCATCTCAAGCCTTTGTGTTTTCTAATGAAGTTATGGAAACTTTATCTTCACTCTTAAAGACTTGGATTGTATCCCCCAAATGACCTAGAGTAAGACTTGGATTGTATCTATCCAGATGACCTAGAGTATATGATGATAGTCCCGTAAATAACTCTTCTCACACATTGAGCCAAGAATTTCTACAAGAGAACCGAAAGAAAGTTTCCCAGCAATGTAAGCTAGTGGAATGTATGAACCGGATAAAAAAAAGCGAAGCATTACAAGTGTAACCAATAGGACACTTTGCTGGGGATTGCAAAGCACCAAGGAAAAATGGTGGCCAATCATAATCTAGACTAAGCACAATCCAAAACAAGCTACACCAATGCTACTCCTAGATCTAAGAAGGCAAGCCAACAAAAACAATAAGTTGTTGTTGCTATTAAAGAGGGAGGCTTTGATTGGAGCTTTCAGGTAGAGGATGTTTCTCTAAATCAAGCAGTGATGGTTGAACATGATAAAGGCAAGGAACGATTAAAGACCCAAAGAATATATGTATCATTGATAATGGTCGTTAAAGGCACACGATAGGTATTGTCTCTTTACCTTAGAACTTTTAGAAAATTGATGGAGGGCCAATTGGTTTTGGAGGAGAATCATGTGATTATATCAGAGGAAGGGGCACAACCATGACAAACTCTTTAGCTCATACATCTAAGGTACCTATCAATTCTAGCAATAAGTCACAAAACTCAAATAAAGGGATTTCTAATGTAAAAGGAGATGAAGATGGTGAAAATGATCAAGAATTTCATGATGCTGAGAACCACTCCACTAAAGACAACAACAATGATGTCAGGCACTCTTTGGATCAAGTTCAACTTGATAAGTATGTTGATGTGGTGGGTGATACACAATCACCAAATCAAAATTTCACCAATTTAGATCTATCAAATTAATTTGTTATGATTCCTCAACTGAGAATCCACAAGTCCTATCCCACCACAAACATTATTGGAGATGTTATGGGGTGAGAACAAGGGGACAAACCCATGATAAAAATGTTTGTTTGCACTCTTGCTTCTTCTCCTTGATTGAGCCAAAGAAAGTCAATAAGTCTTTAAATGATAGAAGTTGGGTTGAAGCAATGTAGGAGGAGTTGCTTTAATTCAAAAGGAAAATGGTTTGGAACCTATGTCCTCTTCATTATGAGAAGATGCCAATAGGTACCAAGTGCATTTGTAGAAACAAGAATGATGATAGAGGACTTGTAATCAAGAACTACGCACACTAGTTATTTAAGCGTACACTCATGAAGAAGGGATTAACTGCATATATGTTTTTGCTCTAGTGGCAAGACTTGAAGCTGTTAGGATATTCCTTGCTTTTGCTACATCAAGGAGTTTAAGGTGTACCAACTTGATGTCAAGTATGCATTTTTATATGGAGAGAGAAATTGGAAAGTGTATGTCAAGCAACCACCTGGATTTGCAAACCTAGATCATACTGATAATGTTTTCAAGCTTAACAAAGCTCTTTTTGGGCTGTATCAAGCTCCAAAGAAGTGATTGAGACACTATCATAGTACCAAGTCCATCTTGGTTAAAAGAGATGTACTATTGACAACACACTCTTCATTAAAGGAATATGGAATGACTTGATGTTGGTTTAAGTTTATGCAGATGACATTGTCTTTTAGTCAACTAATCAAAGGCTCTGTGAAGAGTTTGAGAAGCTGATGAAGAATATATTTGAAATGAGTGCCATGGGGGGACTTAATTTCTTTGTAAGAATTCATGTGTAGCATGTTGATAATGGCATCTTCATAAACTAGTCAAAGTATGTGCAAGATGTAATAACAAGATTTCATCTGACTGACTTTGAGGTTGATAAGACTCCCATAGCCAGAAAGCACTCCTTAGGACCTAATGTTGAGGGGGAGTGTGTTGATGAATATATTTATAAGGCTATGGTTGGGTCTATTATGTACCTCACAGCCAGCACGCATGATATCATGTTTACCACATGCATATGTGCAAGATATAAAGCCAACCCTAAGATATCACACCTGGTTGCTAATAAGAGAACTTTCACATATCTCAAAGGAGCTCCCAATCTAGGACTTTGGTATCCAAAAATTCTAATTTCAATCGGTATGCGTATACAAATAGTGACTATGGCGGCTGCAACATGACTACAAAGTCTACATCAAGGGGAGGTCAATTTCTTGGTGGA
Organism: Flaveria trinervia; assembly: GCA_025506515.1. Taxonomy (NCBI): domain Eukaryota; kingdom Viridiplantae; phylum Streptophyta; class Magnoliopsida; order Asterales; family Asteraceae; genus Flaveria; species Flaveria trinervia. The sequence goes on along the minus strand of CM046450.1, from coordinate 63,232,283 downwards.
AGGATTGTCTTATGGCAATGCAAGAATTAATCTTATATGTCTACATCAACTACTGAAGCTGAATTCATTACTAATGTAATCTACTGTGGTGAAGTGCTTTGGATTCAGAATCAGATTCTACACTATGGATTCAACTTCAATGAGACTCTTATTAACAAGACAACAATAGTGCGATCTCTATCAAAAAGAATTCATCACAGGTTTCAAAGACGAAGCACATCAACATCAAGTATCATTTGATAGAGATAATTTTGAAAAAGGATTGATACAACTAGTTAAAGTTAACATAAATGAACAATATACTAATGTGTTCACAAAAGCTTTTGATGAACATAGATTTAAATATTGTGTATTACCTATTGGTATGATAATTTTGAGTAGGTTTTCTTAAATTACTCTCAATATTATTTTTCACATATGTGTCTCTTTTAAAGTTGTCTAAATTGTCATTCATCTAAGCCCTGTTAACATTCGAAGAAATTTTTTAAATGATATTCCTTAGAATTTAAGAATTGAAGATATATTTTCTTTCAGAAGACATAAATTGACTTCAAAAGAGACTTATGTCTTCAAAACTAATAACTACTTAATAAGAAATTTAAATTCGGAATGTTTTGAAGGATATATCTTCCAAAGCTTAAATATAGTTCTAAGTACTTATATGTTTTGAAGGATAATTTTCTTTTGAAAGCAATAAAGTCATGGAAGCATTATCCATTCTTTGAATAAAGATTCTGAAGTTTAATATCTTCCGAAAGCAAATATATCTTAGAAGCAAAATTACTCTAAGTATTTTTCTTCCAAAGCAATTCTTTTCAAACTATGGAACATCTTCTACAGTCAAATTCGCTTTGAAAGTATTCTCAAAAATTCTAAAGTCAAACTGGCTTTGGAAGATTTTCAACTTCCAAGATAACTACATTTTTTGGCACTTTTTCACACGTGGAACTAACATTCGAATGTCAATGTTTATCATTTAGCATTAACTTTGTCTCACATCCAACCATATAAATAGCCTTACAATGGTTTCCTCTTTCTTCTTCCTCTTCATCTGCAAACTTCTAACCCTAAATTCACCCACAAACCCTTATTGTTTTTAGCTTTCTTTGTGATAAAGCTTCCTCAAATGGCCAACCCTGGACTCCAAAACAAACCAACTTCCTCCATGCACTTACACATGTAACACAACCAGGTAGCTCTGTTGTCATTTGAGAAAGATCCTGGTTTCTCAAACATTAGCCGCTTTCTAAGTTAACTGTGTTAGGACCTTCAAGAAGGGTAAGGTCTCTATCTAATAGAAGTACCTCCTCCATGTTATAATCCACTCTTTATCAAACAAACATGGAGGATGGGATCAACTTCCTAAGGAATTATCCTATATAGTCAATAGGATGGTACGAGTGGTCAATTTGAGGTACTCTTAGTTGTTTACACAAACTTGGTTGCTAATTTTGACTTCTTAAAGTACTACATGTTCCTTAGATATGTCCAACATATTCTCAAATGTGAACTAGGCTCAAAGTTGAGGGGAATATTCAACACTCTTAAATTAGGACAAAGGAAGCCCGACATCGAAAAATCATAAGAAAAACTACTATTGGTTTCTTAGGGATAGAAACGACCCTAGTCCCAAAATCTTAGATGTCCTTGCTCAAGATGACAGCTTGGCAGCACCAGCCAATGTTGAATCTACACCTTCTTTATCCTCACAACCCCAATAGCCTTAAATAACCATCACCTACAAAGGAAATCCAAATGAATCCCTACTGAATCTATTCAGATTGATCAAGCCTTCTCACACTCTCCCATGTAGGAGGAACTGGAAACAAGAGCTCCTACTTCCCCTGAGGAGCAAACCGCTCCCATCATTTCACTAATTAGTGCTAAGGTTCCCCATGCTCAACTTGATGAGCTCATTACCCAAGCTGTAAGCCTTCACTCTAAGTCTCAAAACTCAGGTGAACAACCTTCACAGAATAGTTACCATCCCAAGCCTTTAGACTTAAACTAACCAATCCCTAATCTCCAATTCTATGATGATTAGGATACGGAATTTATTGGATCTTATATGCCCAAGACACATACACGATTAATGTGGTTAGTACGTTATGATTCAAGTCGGGTCATACCCAATAACAAGCTATACAAACACCAATAAATATTTATTTATTGATGAGATCATACAAATAATATTAACATCTATTTAGATAATGGTTTTCTAAAACATTGCTTTTGTGATAGAACAACATTATATGGATAATTTGTTGATGATAAATTATTTGTTTTATTATTTAAGTTGGTTAAATAATAACAAATAAAAGCGTTTTAGTGGTATAAAATTAAAATAGGTTTTAATTTTATAAACTAATGGTTGAAAGAGTAAAATTTTATAAAAGTTTCAAAATGGGGGGAACCCATTTTGAACGTTGTTTTCGGCCACCCCATGTGGGCATTGGGAGCTCATCTTTAGTCTTGGTCTTTGCAAGAATTTAGACACTCATGCACTCTTTCAAAACAAACTTTCTCTCGGACACACAAAGCAAAGCATTCTCTCCAAAACAAGGGCTGAAATTTTCGGATTCAAGGCTTCAAGGGCTGAATTTTCGGATTTTTCAAGGTGCATTGTTATAGAGTTGTGGTGTTGTGCTCCCTAACTAGCTAAGTGTTTGGAAGAGCTTGTGGGTATCACTACTTGAGGCTTTCTCTCTTGGGGGCTGGACATTCAAGAATATCATTATCTTCATCTCATCCATCTACAACATCTTGTGCTTGAAAAGGTTGTTTCAATGCACACCCTATGGTTGTCTTTGGTTTTGATAGCATACTATTTCACCAATATATATGATCCATGTTCTTGGGTTTTGTTTATGATTTAATATGGTAAAATTTTCAGATCATAAACAACATGTTTAATCGTTATATCCACTGTGTTTTATAGTTTAAATGGTTAAACTAACTTTGATTTACTTGTTATAAAACCCAAGAATGGCATCTAGAGCCGGATATGTGGAATATGTGCTTCAAAATTTCTTGAAAGGTTAGTTTTCATGGACTTTTTCAACCCATCAGGGGCTATTTTGTTGTGGATGTATGAATCCCTTATGTTTCAAGGTTTAATCTTACATGCTTTAGTATAACCATGAAAGATAAAGATCAAATGGTTGATTGTGTTGTTTGGACAAAACCCAAAAGTTTTGGTTCATGTTGTCCAGAACATTAACGTTATAATAAGGGGTTCATTGTTTTTCATGGATGTTGAATATGTTTCATATTTTAGTGCATAACATAGCCTTGACCTTATGTGTTTTGGATTTGGTTGATTATGGTTTTGTCATGTTGGTTTTTGATTATTGAAAGGGTTGTAATATTTGTGTTTGTATTTTGGGTTGTAATTTATTAATTCATTTGGTTATGTAATAAATAGATTAGGTGCATTTCTTTTAATAGAAAAATTGTATTAGAATATGATTTTGTAAAAGAAGATGCACAAGATGAAGACCCAAAGATGGACACAAAAGACATGGACACTTGAAGCATTAGGATGTGGATTCAAGTGGGAGTTCATGGACACATTTTGATGTGTAATTTTAACCCTTAGTAAAGACCTCATGACAACAATTGTGATGGCGAACAATTATGGTGAACTTAGTGGCTTTGGTTATGCACTTCTGTTTGTATGATTATGCGTGTTTGGTTGTTTGTTGTTTGTTGTTGGTTGATATTTGGATATGCTTTACAAACTCATTAACAAACTTAAAAAGCTGAAAATTGATGGTTCTTTATCATTAAGTGATTAATAAAAGGTTATTATAAGGATTAATGATTTTAATAAAAGAGGATTTATTAGAAAGTTACCATAGGGTACCTTGTATTTGAAAGCATGCAAATATAAGGTACATAGAGTTTTCTAAACTAGTATCATGAAAACTTTAAATTTCTTTTATAAACAAGTCTAACACCGTCCTTTTGCCCAACACTTGAGTCACTTGGAAACTCTTAATGAGATAAAGATCACCGAACCATTTTGTGGGAACTTGTGATTTGGGGTGAGGATATCATATTCGTGGGATAAAGGTCACCTAACCACTTATGTTGGAAAACTCACATGTGTGTGCAAGTAGGGTAACTTGATTTGCAAACCATGTTAAATGGATCACCTACAATATGGTTTACAATGGTGTTAATGGGATAAACATTCTGACTATACATATGATGTTTTAAAGTCGATCCCATACCTCTAGAAGTTGCAAAGGGTTGCAATTGTCAAAACGTTGACTACCTTGTTAATTTAAATAATGAGATAAAGGTCACCTAACCATTATTTAAATGTAACGTTGGATTCTAGAATTTTAAAATTGTGTAGGACACTTAAAAGGGGCTTTAATTATTAAAATTTAACAATATCAAAAATACTAAAATTGAACTTTCTTAAATTTTGTAGATGGCCACCAACAACAATGAAAATAATGATAACCCATCACGTCACTCACTATCATAAGGACCATTCTCCAAAAGGAGCGTCTAAACCATAATAACTTTATTGATTGGTTTCGAAACTTGAGAATTGTTCTTAAGCAAGAGAAACGATCATATATTTTGGACGATCTGATTCCCATTCAACCTAATAAGGAGGATAAGGAGGCATACAATAATTGGGTGAAATACACTGAGGACTCAGTCCAAGTGTCTTGCCTCATGTTGGCTAGGATGACTCCGGATCTACAAAAGGAGTATGAACATCATGGAGCATACGACATGATAACCTAGTTGAAGGAAGCGTTCCAACAACAAGCAAGGGTAGAGCGCTTCGAAACGGATCGAGCACTCCATGCGTGTCGTATGGATGACACCCAATGTGTTTCATCTTATGTACTTAAGATGAGAAGCCATATCAACCGCCTGGAAAGGCTGAATTGTCCCGTCTGGAAAGAGTTGGCTATAGATTTGATCCTCAACTCTTTGTCAAAAAGGTTTGACATCATTGTCATGATTTATAACATGAAGGGGTGGGACAAGAACATAAGTGAGCTTCACTCTATGCTTAAAACTGCCGAGGCGGCCATGGGTAAAAGGGTTTTACCCATTCTTGGCATCAATGAAGGTGGGAACAAGAAAAGTCCTCACCCCGTACCCAAGGCAAATGTTGCCAAGGGTAAGGGCATGTAAGGGAAAGGGAAAGGGAGTGGTAAGAGCACCACCAGCAAAACCAGTAGAGAAGACGCAAAAGGTTGCTTCCAATGAACCATGCTTTAATGTGGGGAGAATGGACATTAGGCAAGAAATTGCCCAGTCCATCATAAAGAGTTGCAAGCTAAGAGGGATGTCAGCCAAACCTCATGTACAATTTACTTGATTCATATTGATCCAATTTAATATTCTCTAACACATGGGTATTGGATACCAGATGTGGAACTCACATTTGCAACTTTATTGCAGGGGCTCAAAAGAAGTAAGGACTTCAAGCAAGGGGATGTTAGCCTCTATATAGGGAATGGGGCAAAAGTTCATGTTGAAGGCCGGGGGGACTACATCTTGAAGCTTCCAAATGGTTTGGAAGCAATTTTGAACAATATTTTGTATGCTTCTAGTTTGACTAGAAACATTATTTCTATTGCCCAATTAAGACAATATGGTTATATTTTAACATTTATTGAAAATGAAATCCATGTTTCTTTAAATGGCATATTTTATTTTAAAGTGATTCCTATTAATGGTATTTATGAATTGGTTCGTGAAAACACATTATATTATAGCTCATTGTACCAAACCACCACTAAGAAACTCAAATTGGATTTGAGTGATACCTATCTTTGGTATTGCTTTCTTGGTCATATAAACAAGAAGCGCATACAAACACTTCAAAAGAACAGTCTTTTAAATGCAAATGAATATGATTCATTTGATGTATGTAAATCTTGTTTACAAGGTGAAATGACTAAGGCACCTTTTAGTGGCAAATCCTAAAGGGCAAAAGATATAGTAGGTGTCATACATTCAGATGTATGTGGTACTTTTAAGCCAATGACTAGGTACCATGAAAGATACTTCATTACTTTTACTGATGACTATAGTCGATATGGTTATGTGTACTTGTTAAGACACAAAGATGAAGCTTTTGAAATGTTCAAAATCTTCCAAAATGAAGTAGAAAATCAAATCAACAAGAAAATAAAAATTCTCTGCACCGATAGAGGAGGTGAATACCTAAGTGATGCTTTCAGAGATCATCTTACAAGTGGTGGTATTGTCTCACAACTATCTCCACCTGGAACACCACAACACAATGGTGTGTCCGAGAGGAGAAATCGAACTCTATTGGATATGCTTCGATCTATGATGGCTAGAAGCTCATTGCCTCTATCGTTTTGGGGTTTCGCTTTGCTCTCTATGGCTCGTATCTTGAATATGGCCCAACCAAGAAAGTGGACCTGACACCTTTTGAAATATGGCATGGAAGGGTTCCATCACTGACATATTTAAAGGTATGGGGTTGTGAGGCTTATGTTAAGACTCCCACCTCAAACAAGCTAGAAAGCCGTTCCACTAAGTGTATCTTCATTGGATATCCTTGAGATTCTATGGGATATTATTTCTATGATCCATAGGAACAAAAGGAGTTTGTTGCCAAGAAGGCTGAGTTCTTAGAAGCTAAGTTCCTTATGGAAGGAACTAGCAGTAGAACTGTGGATCTTGAGGAGGATCAAGAACCACAAATCGATACACATTTGTTTGACACAAGAACTCAACATGAGGATGTTGAGAATGATCAAATGGTTTATCAATATACAAAAACATTCGCAGATCTGGTAGAATTAGTAATCCACCTGGAAGATATTGATTTTTTGTAGATTGGTGTTATGTGGTAGATTCTGATAAACCAACCACCTTGCGTGATGCAATGTCCAATTTGGATTGTGAAAAATGGCTTGAAGCCATGAACATTAAGATGCAATCCATGTATGAAAACTAAGTATGGGACTTGGTTGATCCACCTCTTAACTCCAAGATAGTTAGAAGTAAGTGGGTTTTCAAAAAGGAAACCAATATGCGTGGAAACTTGGATACTTATAAAGCTAGACTTGTAGCAAAAGGTTTCACTGAAACTCAAGGGGATGATTATGATAAGACTTTCTCACCACTTACAATGCTAAAGTCTATTAGGATATTGTTTGCCATAGCTGCTCATTATGATTATGAGATTTGGCAAATGGATGTCAAAACCACTTTTCTAAATAGGTATCTTGAGGAAGATGTCTATATGGTTTAGCCTGAAGATTTTGTAGATAAAAAACATCCTAACAAAGTATGCAAGTTAAAGAAATCAATCTATGGATTGAAACAAGCATCAAGAAGTTGGAATCACTATTTTGATGAAGAAATAATCAAATTTGGGTTCTTCAAAAAGGCTGATGAAGAATGTGTATAAAAGAAAGCTAGTGGGAGCATCATCACTTTCATGGTATTGTATATCGATAACATTTTACTATTTGGAAATGACATTCCAACCTTGGAGGGTGTAAAAGCTTGGCTTGGAAGCTTTCTCCATCAAGGATCTTGGTGAAGCCGCCAATATTTTAGGATCTAAGACTATAGGGATAGATCAAGGTGGTTGATAGGTTTAAATCAAAGTGCATACATTGGCAAGATATTGAAAAGGTTCAAGATGGAAAACTCTAAGAAAGGTACCGTAGCTATTCAAAGAGGAAAGATATTGAGTAAGACTCACTGTCCAAGCTCAAAGGATGAGCAAGACAAAATGAAGGGAATCCCGAATGCGTCTGCTGTAGGATCCATCATGTATGCCATGATATGCACTAGGCCGGATGTGTCATGCGCTTTGAGCATGACAAGCTAATACCAACAAAATCCTGGAAGTAGTCATTGGATGGTTGTTAAGAACATACTTAAGTGCGTAAGGAGGACCAAAGATATGTTCCTAATCTATGGATCTAGTGAGGAGGAACTCTTAGTAAAAGGTTACATGGATGCGAGTTTCCAAATTGATCGGGATGATTCACGATCAAAATCGGGCTACATTTTCATCTTGAATGGAGGAGCAATATCTTGGAAGAGCTCTAAGCAAGATGTGGTGGCATTATCAAGTACAGAGTCAGAATACATCACCGCTTCATTAGTAGCTCAGGAAGCTGCATGGTTAAACAAGTTCATTGCCGATCTAGGGGTCCCTACCATTCAAGACCCCCAACAAATCCTTTATGATAACAAGGGTGCGATTGCTCAAATCAAAGAACCCCGTGCACATCGAAAGACTTGGCACATTGAACGATGATTCAACTACATAAGGGATGAAGTTGAAAAGGTAAAGATATGTATTTGCAAAGTTCACAAGGATAAACATTGCAGATCCGCTCACGAAGCTTCTTGAAAAAGCAAAGAATGAAAGTCATACTTGTGCCATGGGACTTCAATATTCTAGTGCCCGGATATGATCTTTAGTTTTTGTATTAAGATATTGTAACCCTTATTACTTGAATGAATTATTTGGTTATATTGATTCAACTAATATTCCTATTTTGCATGTTTAACATCCATGAGTAAATTATTTACTCCAAACGTCCGTAGTTTTTATACTTGTTGGAACAAGTATGAAGGTAAAACTATTATGAACTTGGATTGGTAGATATTCATATGGATGAATATAGAGCAAAAGGTTGCTACGGAAGTTCATAGATATTTGTGGGATGCAAATATTGGACTGACCTACATCTCAAACATTACTACATGGAATCTTCTTGATTGATCATAAGTAATTTTAAGTAAAGGCGAACATCATTTGGTATCCTTTGACCTGAGATACATACTGGGTCTTGATATTTACCGAATATTATACTTTGAAATTAGTTCTTCGCTGTTCTGAAACATGGCAGTACATAAGTCTAAGTTCAGGTATAATACAACGTAATTGTGAGAGACGTATGTAGTCAAGATGGGATTTGTCCCTCTTATTCATTGAAGTGTAAGATGTCTAAGGCCAGATAAAGTTAACTCAATGGAGAATGATCACTCGCGTCTCTGGGATTTAACATGACATCTATGACAAAAGGATAGATGATTGATTCACCTAAAACATTTCGAGTATGGTACTTGAAGGGGATGATGTTATTGAATGGCACTAACTCATACCTATTAAGGGTAGTAAACCATTGTTAGGTGGTATATACTGCTTGCATCAATCTTCTATGAATCTTGTGCAAGTGGGAGATTGTTGGATCTTATATGCCCAAGACACATACAAGATTGATTTGGTTAGTACGTTATGATCCATGTTGGGTCATACCCAATAACAAGCTATACAAACACCAATAAATATTTATTTGTTGATGAGTTCATACAAATAAATATTGACACTTATTTAGAAAATGGGTTTTCTAAAACATTGCTTTTGGGATAGAACAACATTATATGGATAATTTGTTCATGATTTATTTGTTTCATTATTTAAGTTGGTTAAATAATAACAAATAAAAGTGTGTTAATGTTATAAAATTAAAATAGGTTTTAATTTTATAAACTAAGGGTGAAAGAGTAAAGTTTTATAAAAGTTTCAAAATGGGGGGAACCCATTTTGATCCTTGTTTTCGCCGCCCCATGTGGGCATTGAGAACTCACCTTTAGTATTGGTCTTTGCAAGACTTTCGACACTCTTGCACTCTTTCAAAACAAACTTTCTCTCTCACACACAAACCAAAGCATTCTCTCCAAAACAAGGGCTGAAATTTTCGGATTCAAGGCTTCAAGTGCTGAATTTTTCGGATTTTTTAAGGTGCATTGGTAGAGAGTTGTGGTGTTGTGCTCCCTAACTAGATAAGTGTTTGGAAGAGCTTGTGCGTATCACTACTTTAGGCTTTCTCTCTTGGGGGCTGGACATTCAAGAACATCATTATCTTCATCTCATCCATCTACAACATCTTCTACTTGAAAAGGTTGTTTCAATGAACACCCTATGGTTGTTTTTGGTTTTGATAGCATACTATTTCACATATAGAAATGATCCATGTTCTTGGGTTTTGTTTATAGTTTAATATGGTAAAAAATTGAGATTGTAAACAACATGTTTAAACCTTATATCCACTGTGTTTTATAGTTTAAATGGTTAAATAACTTTGATTTACTTGTTACAAAACCAAACAGGATTCAGTGAGAAACATAAGTATCTCTTCTCCTCCCCTACTCGAATAGAGATGAGTGCTCATGATACCCCCATATCTAACCCACATCATCCAACCTAACTGAGGTGGACTTTCCTGAACATATTTATGAGGTCCATATGTAAACGACTCTCACTTTAGAAAATGATTACATTATTTAGCCCTCAACCATGGAAAGCCATCCCCTTGACATTTCTCATGAAGTTTTTAGAAAAAGAGGAAATACAGAGCCCATGAACCAATATGTGGTGGTGAAGGAAGATGACTTTGGTTATGTTATCTCATCCTCCCATGATTCTTTTAATAAAGATGAGGAGAGACTGCAACTATAGTTGCAAACACTATCCAAAACATTCACATACTTGGTTTCAAAGGTAAGTCACCTGGAATCTTAGGTGGCTAACTTATTGTTGGTCTATTTGATCGATAAACAGTATAACTCGTTGATCAAATCATTGAAAATCCACTAACAAAATCCTTGATAATCACATAACAATGATATATCATCAAAGGTGTTCAAATATAATGAATAAAAATCAAACACAAACAATATGAAAGACTCAAATTTTCTATTAACTTCCAGCCAACAATTACAGACTTGCAACAATAATATTTCGAAGTAGGATTTTCCAAGGTTAACCTACAAAGATAGAATCAAATCTATATATAGAGAAGATAATTTTGCTGACAGTTTCACTCGTTAGCGAAACTGTCAGGCCCATTAACAGTTTCGCCTGACGATGAAACAGAGTATCACCAGGTGAAGCTGGTCAGTGGACTATGAGCAAAACTATAGTTTTGCTCATAGATCCTGGGTAGAAAAATATCCTAAATACAATGTTGAAACTAAGTAATCTAACATAGATCCTATTATATTTAAACAAAATATAAACTAATCTAAGGCGAGTCCAACCTAATCTAGTTCTTCAATACTCCCCCTAGGTTGGACCTCACCTACATGATCTTCTACAACAGCATCATCAGCTCTTGCTTCATCTCTTGCTTTGGGTGTAGTCTCTTCTTCATCTCCTAGCTTCCTCTCCATGATCACTTGCATATTCAAACTATTTTGACAAGTCCTTCACATCCATCCTTATCTCGTTAGCTTGAATGATCTTTGCAGCTAGCTCCCTTGCCTCTGCCCTTACCTTGGAAGCTTTGTTAGTAACTGCCATAAATAGGCTTGCTTCCTTTCTTGTCTCAGCTCTAGCTCTAGCCTTAATATGATTCTCACATAATATTAGCAAATCCTCATCATAGAAAGAGAATACCTCCACAGGATCAAACAATCTAATTTCAGCTCAATCTTTAACCCTAATCACAACCCCTAGAGTTATTATCACAAAATCATTTATTAAATTTTTGGAGCCTTTAAGGGAGGGGATCGGGTAGTTTAACTCTGCTAAAAGATTTTGGGTGCTTTACCCTTATCGTAATCTGTCCTTTTCTTGTCACCTAGTCTTTATCTTTCTTTGATATTTTCCTCTCAGCCTTCATGTAACCAAATGACTCAAAGTTGGCATTTGTTTCTCGTTTGGTCTCCTCTTCTAATAGCTTAGCTCTTTCGCTCAGATGGGAGTTGATCAAAGGAATCTTAGCTAAGCTCTTCAAATACCACTTTTGCAAGGTCTTGAAAGCCTTCCTTTTGTGCAAGTAAGATATCCTTCACCCCTTCTTTTCATCATAAAAATCTTCAAGCTTGTATTATACTTCTAGCTTATTATCCTTTTTCTCTGACTCCTTCCTGCTAGACCCTGAATGTTTTGAAATAATGGGGTTAGCTGTCCTTATTCCTTTTCTCTCACAAACCAATCTTTTTCTTCAAGCTCAAATACATCCCCTTCAGCACATCCTTTCCTTGCTATATATGTTAGAGGGCGTTCATCCACCTCATAAAATTCAAGCTCAAAATTATAATCTACCAGATGCTCATCAATCTCCTCTTTTTCATCAATCAGACTCATATCAGCTTTCTTCTTAACTGCCTCCTCAGTTGGTTCTCTCACCACTTCCTCACCAAAAAAATCCTTGTCAATATCCAACCTAGATCTATAAATTCAGCCTCTACTATTATCTCCACACTTCCTCCAACTCCTTCTCCTCTAACATCAACTTCACTAACACCTATATCTTTTTAACCGAACCTCCTATATTTACAACACCAGCACTACTAGGGCCCTCTCTTGCCTTTGATGAGCTACTCACATTGAGAAATGAGAATCTTGTTGCATCTGTGAGATCATCTAACTTAGACTGAGTTAGCTGATTTGGCAGGCCGGTTGTTGCTTTCAACTCATTAAATTTAATCAGTAGTCCCTTAATCAAATCTTGTTGATCAACCATCATCTTTGTCATACTTTCTATAATTTCATCTTTATTTCTCTCTCTTAACTCTTGATTGATCAACTTTGTCTCAATCATGCTCAATTCATTTGACAAAGAAGAGTTAAGATATTTAATCACATCTTCATCCAAGTTGGCCCTTTCATCTCTTCTTTGATTCTCAGAAAAGGTTTGGTGTTTATGCTTGGACCTTCTCTTAGTCACCTTTTTGACTCAGCTTGATCTGCCTTTTTCTTAGATCTTTTTTCCTTTTCAGTCCTTGAACCCTCCTCAACCTTATCAATCTCTTCTTCAAAGTCATACTCTTTCTCCTCAGTATATCTCTTCTTTTCTTTATAGCCTCTACTTGTTTTTCCAAATTCTCCTTAACATTCTTATTTTCAGACTGTATCACTCTCCTTGTATAATTCTACCTCTCAACACGATACATGTTTTCCCAAAAGTGAGTGATCCCCCCACCAAAATCATGTCTAAATTTTTAAGCAATCAGCAAATATCCTTGTATTCATCTAAACAAGCCTCTTTATTTCTCCATGACATGGAATGTTAGGAATCAAATTCTTAATAATCATCTATATAAATCTATGATAAATTAGGCACTTGTCCTTCTTCAGTGCCATGATATTCTCAGTCATGTAGTCAAAAATTAGCTTAGTAATGTTGGCCTTTTGGCCTCTAGAAAATATGATCATAGCTCTTGCCCAATCATGATTCAAACCATTTGATCCTCTTTTCCTGTGATCTTAGTACATAATGAATACATGAGCAATGTATCTCCATTCTTTGGATAGAAAGGTTTTCTTGATCTCCTTCCAAGTGCCAAAAGGAGGTCCCTTGTAACTAATGCTCTGAAAGCCTCCAACACCTCATGCTCAGATTATTGCTCCTTATCTCCACAAACATCTTCAAGTCTCAAAACTGTAGTCTCCACAGTAATAGAAATGTCGTTCTCCAGAACTCTTCCCACTATCCTTTGAGGATTAGCCCTGGTATTATACTATGCGGTTCTCTAGAAATTTCTATTATGTAGATCATATATGGTCGGGGAATGAGATATAAGATAATAGTAGAGTTCCTCAGCCAACGTATACAATCTCTAAATCCAACAGCTTTTGGATTCTAATCATCCAAAATAGTTGTGATGTTGTTCTAGTCATCGAATTTCAAATTAGCCATATATCTAAAATGAAAAAGATAAAATATGCTAGAAGGGTATAACAAGATAAATAGAAAATATAAACAAAAAAAAATGAATATAATTAAAGCAAAACTGAATTAATTTCGTTGGCCGAAGCTATAATTTCATTGGACGAAACTGTAGTTTCGGTAGGTAAAAGTGTAATTTCTCCGAACAATCACTTGAAATTCCGACTAGCCGGAAGTGTAATTTTGTCATTACAAAACTGTAGTATCTGCATGCTGAAACTGAATTCAATCAACTGAAACTGTCAAGTTCACACGGGCAGCATAACTTTACAATTTCGCTGAAAGCACATTTACTTTCGCACAAAGAATTTGCGATGGTAAATGAACCGTCTCTCGGCCGAAATCAATATAAAGCAGATTAAACACCGATTTTAGTACGCATTCAAGTTAGAAACACCCACCTAATGACTAAATCAACACAGAGGATACTATAAACAACACAATAGTCGATAAATGATTAGAGGTCCGATTAGGGCAATAAATGGTTTGAGAAACTAGATGTGCACAAATGAGAAGACAATTTCGCATATCCTGATGTATTGCCCCTAGTTTTCTTGCTAACGTCAAAATTAGATCAAAAGATGACAGAAATGGGCGAAAGTACCGGCGAACCTATAGTTTCGCTCGACGAAACTACCAGTGAAACAATAGCTATGCCCAAACCTAAAACTACAATTTTCTTTTTCATTTAACTATTTTAAAAAAACAATTTTAGGCGAGACAAAAAGATAAAATTAATAAATAAAGACGGCCAATGAGACCAACAACATTTCACAAAGAAACAATAATAAAATATTTAAGAATAGAAAAAGTAAAAGAAGTTAAAAGGATATTCAAACTCTTTAAGCTGAAGAGGCTTTCTGGAAAATCATAGATTGGCGGGATTGATTATATTTTTGTCCTTTTGAATGCACACCTTCATCTTTTGAACAGGTAGTCTATGGCTTTCATTATCATGTTTTGCATTTAGTTTGAAAAAAAAAATTAAGGATTGAGTCCCCACAAACATTCGGCAAAGAAACTCATCCTATCCTCATGATATATTAAGCAATACGAATGACTCTCTTTGATTTTCCAACAGAGAATGCAAAAGATCTTATCATAAGAAGCATAGACCTTACTATTTTGAAGTACCAATGATGAGAGCTCCAAGTCTATACTCACGTATAACAAAGGAGATGATCATTTGAACTTAAGTGATGACAGCTTCAGGTCTATACTTACGTATAACAAAGAAGATCATCAGAACATGTTTGTGAGAGCTCCAGGTCTATACTTACATATAATAGAGGAGGTCATCACTCCTAGTAAATGTTCACACATAGCAGAGAAGATAAGCATGTAATATTCAACATGAAAGTGCTTGGACACAAGTAGCACTATTAAGTACATGGGAAAAGGGAAAAGGGAATTTTCTTTGAAGATCATCAAAGTAGAGTTTATTCCATTCTCAATCCATTTTGAACAAGGACTTGTAACTTTGTGCAAGCCAAAATCATGGAAATAATCCAAGTCAAAAAGTTTCTTATCCGTTTAGTTTAGCCACAAGATCACTGTCTACATTTTAGGATTTTAACAGAGCTAAATAACATGAATTTAATTTAAACAGAAAAAAACAAGAAAAATTGAAAAGGAAAAATATAACTGCAATGCATCGGACTAGACATGATCATCATCTGGACTAACATCACTTTTCTTTTTAACGCCATTGACCTCTAACAAATATAGAAACCGTGGTTTATCAAAGGCTTTTGTATATAGGTGAGCGAGTTGAAAGTCAGTATTAATTTTACCACTTCAATTAAGTTCTTTCCAAAACAGTCTCTTATGAAATGGTATTTAATACCGATGTGTTTGGTCTTTGGATGTTGTACCGGATTTTTAGTTACTACAATTGCAGCAGAGTTATCAACAAAGATAGGAGTAGAAGAAAACTTTAAATCGTAATCCCGCATTTGCTGTTGAATCCAGATGATTTGTAAATAGCAACTTGCAGCAGCAACGTATTCGGCTTCACAGGTTAACAATGCAACCGACGTCTGCTTCTTACACTGCCAGGTAACTAATCTCCTCCCAAAGAATTGACACCTGCTGATGTAGACTTGTAGTTCATCTTACAGCCCCCGTAATCCAAGTCACTATACGTCGTGAGCTCAAAGTCATCATCATGAGGATACCACAACCCAAGTGTGGCTGTACCCTTCAGATAACGAAATATCCTTTTGACCCCGATCAGATGGTTAACCTTAGGCTTGCCTGATATCTAGAACATAATATGTAGCATACATGATATCAGGTTTGAGGCAGTGAGATACATGAGGGATCCAATCATTCCTCGGTACATTGTGGCATCTACCAGATCTCCATTTTCGTCAGGTTCTATATCATGATTTGTAGCAAGTGGAGTCCCCGCAGCAGAAGCATTCTCCATGTCAAACCGACTGAGAATGTCTCCCACATACTTGGTCTGATGTAGAAAGATCCCATTTGGGTCTGATCCACTTTTAACCCGAGAAAGAATTTCATCTCCCCCATAGCACTCATCTCAAACTCTTTCTTCATAACTGCTTCAAACTCTTTGCATATTTCTTCGTTCTTTGAACCGAAGATTATGTCATTGACATAGATTTGTACTAGCAGTAGGTCTCCATCTTTTCCTTTTATGAACAATGTGCAGTCAATGACTCCCCTGCGAAAGCCGTGTTTCACAAGATGAGTTGAGAGTTTCTCATACCAGGCCCTAGGAGCTTGATGAAGCCCGTATAAGGCCTTGTCGAGTTTGTAAACTCTGTCCCGATGATAAGGATCTTCAAATACCTCGGGTTGACTGACATACACTTTCTCTCGAATTTCCCCATGAAGGAATGCACTCTTCACATCTAATTGATAGACTTTAATCTTCATATACGATGCATAGGCAAGGAAGATACGGATGGCTTCCATCCTTGCCACGGGTGCAAACACTTCATTGTAGTCAATCCCCTTGACTTGGCAAAATCCTTGAACAACCAATCTAGCCTTGTTTCTGATAATGACCCCTTGGTCATCCTTCTTGCATTTCAAAACCCATTTGGTGCCAATGACCTTAGCACCTTTAGGTCTATCTACCAGAGTCATACTCCTAACTTCTTGAATAGAAGAAGTTCTTCCTGCATGGCACTCACCCATGCTTTATCATTTAATGCATCACTTATGTATTTTGGCTCAAACTGCAAGACAAAACACCGATAAGCACTATCATGAATGTAACCCTTTTCCATAACAGAGTCATAATCAGCTGAGTACAGCTGATTTCGGGTTTGTACTCCTGATCTGACATCCCCAATGACATTGTCTAAGGGATGATAGACGTTTAGATATGATCCTGGAGTAGTAGGAGAAGCTACCTCAGAGCCAAGATTATGAACATTTGGTTCTGCATCTGAGGTAGAAGGAGTTTGAGGTTTCGAAGTCGAAGGTGCATCACCGTTAGATGCTTGTAGACTTTCAGGAACTGGAACCTATTGCTCCTGACTGTTCTGGTCATCTTCTTCAGCCTCATCTTCAGAGGAGGAGTCACTATCATCGACTACTCCCCTTGACTGAGTAGATGATTCTCCCTATAAACTCGATGATGTTGACTCAAGAGATGGTGTATTTAAGATATCATCCATCATTCGAGTAGCCAACTCATAATTAGAAGGAGAGATAGGGATGTTGAAGGACTTAAAGAATCCGTCATAGTCGAAAAAGTAGGCGGGTCCTTTGCCAGTAGGTGGTGTGGTATATCTCTGAACATCAACATTACACCACACTTCTACTAGACCCGTTGAGTTATTGTAAAAACAATTGTTCGGTATGTTGTATCCTAGGAAGATTCCTTCATCAGCCTTCTCGCTGAATTTACCGTCTTAAGTCTTTTTCAGAAGTGTACACGGTGCAGCAAATGGTTCGAGATACTCCAGATTTGGTTTACGTCGTTGTAGTAGCTCGTAACATGTCTTTCCGTGGCGCTTGACTATCAGAACTCGATTCAGTGCATAACACACATTAGCCACTGCCTCATTCCAAAATTGGATAGGCAATTTTGAGTCTGCCAGCATTGTCCGTGCTGTCTCTATCAAGCTTCTGTTCTTTCTCTCAGCAACACCATTCATCTGAGGCGTGTATGCAGAAGTGAATTGCTGCACAATTCCCTTTTCCTTGCAGTAAGACTCCATCCACCGATTCTTGAATTCAGTCCCGTTGTCTGAGCGTACTTGTCTCACTTTCAGCTTGTAGAGAGATTCGAGTGTGGTTACTAACTCCTTGAATGACTCAAATGTTTCTGACTTAGACTTCAGAAACATTACCCAGGAGAATCTTGTGTAGTCATTAGTAACAACAAAACAGTACAAGTCGCCTGCAATGCTCTTTGTACTGACTGGACCAAATAGATCCATGTGAAGAAGTTCAAGAGGAAGTTCTATTGAATGAACTTTCTTTCCCTTATGAGACTTCTTGGTCTGTTTGCCTTTCTTGCAAGCTATACAAAAATCAAGAAGTTGGAAATTCTTGACATTAACTCCTCTCACAAGATCCTTCTGGATCAAGTGATTCATCTTCCGTTGATTGATGTGTCCCATTCTCCTATGCCAGGATATGGAGTCCTTCTCAGTGTCTTTGGATAGAAAGCATTGAACTTCATGATCCGTTGTAGAAGCTGTTGAAAGATCCAAAACATAAAGGTCTTTGTATCTTGAAGCTGTCATCAGAACTTGGTCCTCTAGAATAATGTAGTCTTTCTTAAGGACGTAACACTTCTTGTTGTCGAATATGACTTTAAAACCTTTATCACAGATTTGGGAAACAGAAAGAAAGTTGTTTTGAAGTTGCTGAACGTAGTTCCCCCTATCAAACTTAACTTTCTGATTTCCAACTTCTCCCTGAGCTGTGATATAACCCCCTTTGTTTCGAGCAAACGAAACATGCCCTCCTTTTATTTGCTTGACGTTTGATAAAAGAGCTCTATTTCCTGTCATGTGCCTGGATGCTCCGCTGTCTACAATCCACGTGTTGGTTTCAGCACTGTAGTGAACACCCTGCACATACAAAGTAAAAACATTAGTTTGGGTTAGGAACCCAAGCCTTTATTGGCTTGGGTTTCCCAGAGGCATCACACATCACGAATTCAACCCATTGTCCCTTAGAGGGTGAGGGAAGCTCAGGTTCCTTCTTGTCATCATTATCAGACAGTGGATGACTTCTCTTTCCATAAGCTAGATTTGTGCAATGCCTGTTTGTGTAAACAGTCGACTGGCTAATGGGTTGAACGTTAGGTTTGCTAGTTCGTCTAGGTGGAGTTAAGGAACTCCTCTTATAAGACCTAGGTTTTGAATTCTGAAGTTCAATCTTCTTCCTAGGTGTCTGATAGTAATGACAAAAGGAAGCAATGTGTCCACACTCTCCACAGTTGTAGCACGACCTGCTATCAACTTTATGATTAAACTTTCTTTCTGGAGATGTGTGTGACACCCTGGTAACATTACTTAGTTTGGGTTTTGACTCTGTTTCTTTTGATGTTTTCTCCTATTTAACAAAATTAATTGTTTTAACATTTTTAACATCTTTTTCATTTTGATTAACTGGTTTTTGAGATGAAGCTTGGGAAAGATTAACATTAGCAGTCCTTTTAGATTCAGATTTGACTTTGTATGTCCCGGCCTTTATATTAATCTTTTCAAATTCTTTTTCCAGATTAACACAAGGCATTTTACCTTTGCCTTTGAAGTGGCCACCTTTTGTTTTGTTCCAGATTCAATTGATGAAGATGAGGAATCTGGATCACAAACAAGAGGAGTAGACACCACATGATCCTTGATGGGGTTGTTATTTATAGGTCTACTCTTAGTGTTCATCAAGGTCTCAGGTGGTGGAGGAACCACTTTATAACCCAAACCCTCCCCGTTGTTTCGTTCTCTCACTAAGTGTTGGACAATGTGTGATGAACTTGTCCAACTGTGCAGTTTTTTCTTTAATGAGTTTACTTGTACTTCTAAAACTGCATTTTGCTTCTTAGTGTCTTCTAGGGAGTTAAGATAGTACCTAATGTCATTAGCTTGGTTAAATGCAACTACTTAAGTTTCGCTAAGCTGTTTAGTCAAAAGGTCTATCTTTTCTTTGTAACTATGCTCATTTTATTTTAAAACTCTATTAGCCTCAGTGCACAGTTGCAAACCCTTTACTAAGTTATCATTATGATCTAATAACCTAGCAAATTTCTCAACTATGCTATCTCTAAAAGCATCACAATCAGAACAAGCATGATTTTTAAATAGTTGGTTAGTGGTACTTACCTGAGAAGGTTCAGTAGGGTTAGCCATCAACGCAGCATTAGATGTCTCTGGTTCTGGTGATCCTTTCTTTGTTGTTGAAATCTATTCTTCAGGCTTGTAGCTGACCTCAGTTGCAGTTGTCTCTTCAATATTCGATAACGCTATCTCAACTTCAGTATCTCCCTCACTCGCGGAATCATCATCTAAGTCTTCTACACTGGCAATATTTGATTCCCCTGGACAGACAAACCGAAAGCTCAAGTCCTGTCCTTCATCATCATGTCCAGTCAAGGCCTGTGGATCCTTGCTTCATGAAGTAGAACTGCTAGCTTGCTTGTCTTGACAAGTGAAGGACGAGAATGGGTTCCCGTTCCTAGTTTTCTTGGCTTCACACATTCTCTCTTGAAGTGCCCTTTTCTCCACAGTTAAAGCAGGTCACTCTACTCTTGTCAAAGCCAAATGTGGTATCCTTAGTAGCAACCTAGTTCTGTCCGGTCTTTTTCACAAACTTCTTCGCCCTCCAGGCAGCACTAGCTAACGCCCACATAATATCCATTCTCTCCAGCTCCATTTCATCCACCTGCTCGTAGTCCTCATCTGCCAGATGGCAGTTTCCAATCTTCCCAGACAAGTCCATCATAAGAATTAACCACTGCTGCCATAAGATCCATGTGCTCTCGAGCTACTTCCACAGTAATATTTCTGAGGTTCTCGGTCTTCAGTCTAGTAGCATTCGCTTCAGTTCCAATGTAATGGGTACACGAAGACCCGGAAGTTTTTGATCCTGAAGGAGAAGCTTGTGAAGGACCCGATGAGCTGGACACAAATGCAGTCTGAAGAGGTGCTCCAGACGTCTTAGCTTGAGGCGTGGCATTGTACAAAGCTGGATTCTGAGTGTACGAAGACTTCTGAGCTCTGTACTTCATCCTAAGTGCTTCTTCTCGCAGCTTTAGAATGAAGTCATTGATATCCAACTTTGCCAGCATCTCATTTTGTCTCAGATTTGACACAAATGAAGCCCACTTTCCGGCAATCCGTCTGCAAAATTTGACACCTTTTCTTCCATGGGAGTAGCAACGCCATGTGTATGCAGTTCACTCATCAGATGGTAGAATCTATCAATAACATCATCCAAACTCTAGTATCCCATCGATGAGAAGTTGTCAAATTCCTTCTTCAGTTCCTTAGCTTTAATTGCCTTCAACGAAGCATTCCCGTCGTATCTCTTTTCCAGCTCATCCCACAATTTCTTGGCCTGCTTATTCTCCGAGGACTGGTGGAAAATATCTTTAGGAATAGACTGTCTAATCAATGCATAAACTCTCTTCTCTGCATTATACTTGACTTTCCGAGCATCGGTCATCCCTCCCAAAGTAAGTTTTATCCCATCTGCTCCCACCGGCAAACTATACCCAATCTCGATAGCTTCCCACAAATTGGATACACTCTATTGAGCTAGATCTCAAAACTTTGTTTCCAGTGGGGAAACTCATCTAAAGTTAAGAGTTTTGGTGGTTTATTATGATTCCCCACCTCACTCTCAAGTAGCAGTAGGTTCTGGATCCTTGAGTCCTTGCCGGCAGTAAACGCTGACATCTGATCTTCCATCTCGATTAACCTTTAAGTGTACTAACCAAACTGTCAAACTGGTGCGACTGGGTGATGCGAATGGGCTATCCGTGCGAATGAACTATGCGATTGGTTCAATCGTGCGGCTGAACTAAGTGATTGGTTCAGTCGAGCGAATGAAGCTGATGCGTATGAACACTGCGAACAGATGGTTCAGTCATACTAATGGAGAGGCGACTCAGTCCAATCGTGCGTCTAGATTATGCGAATGAGTCCAGTCATGCGAATGGGTCACTCGTGCGACTGAAGCTGCTGTTTTGCGAAAATTTCTAGGTTAAACGTGTTTTAGCCGTAAAAATTCGAAATTTTGCAAACCCTAATCGCCTAAGGCCATAGAAACCGAAACTTGATGAGCAGGGTACGTCCAAGACAACTTTTGACCAAAAGATTGCGTTTTTTTAGTGTAAAAACACAAACTTTTTATCAATCTTGATTGAATCACACGTAATCAAGAGCCAAAGCTTTGATACCACTTGTTGGGACCTTGTATTTTAACGAAATATCGAATGATTAACGTGTAAACCAAACCAAAGAGTGCGGAATCCTATTTGATTGGCAATCCATCAGTGAGAACGCACGTAGAGTCAATAATGTATTGAATCAAACGTTAAGAATCGATTAGGAATCGATCTACCACGTTCTATGAACTTGTAGTATCAACTTGGAGGTTTCTGGACGGCTAGGGTACGTCTGGAGTCGAAATAGAATAAAATCTTCCGTTTTTCCACCAATTGGGTTGTATTTATAGGTTAGTATTGTTCATTCGTGCGACTGAACCATTTGTATGGTTCAGTCGTGCGATTGAACCATGCATTTGATTCATCCGCACGACTGAGTGTTCAGTCGTGCGCCTAAGTCAGTCGCATGAAGTTGTTGAGGAGTATGGACTATTTAGGCACATGGATACTCAGTCGCATGTCCAGTCGGACACATGAGAACTTCACTTCACCAAGTTTGAGTGTATTCAATATATAACATTATGCATAACACTTCAAACAGTCACAAACCTAATTAACCAATTCAACATCGACTCATTAATGAAATATTAAACATTATAAATAACAGACAACCAATATCATTTCATTAATCATTTCAAACATTACACCAGAATCAGAAAAACAAGATCTATTACATTCATATCATGATCTAGGGACATATATGTACCAACAAAGATTTGCTTCAATCAATGAAAATATGAGAGTTCGATAAAGACCGAGAGTTGAAGTTCAGAGAGTTTTGTTTTCAGAGAATTTTGAGTTTAAATGAGAAACAAGTGTAAGTGTTCAATATATATTAAGTGAAATTTTAGATGTATAAGCACTGTTTGTGAATATGAAACGCTAAAATTCACAAAATAATGAGATGTATGAGCACTGTTTGTGTGTATGGACTCAGACGCACGAGAACTGTTCAGTCACATGAGCACTGTAGAGACACAGAAGAACTGTTTAGGCACTTTTGCACTGTTCACCCGCATGAAGTTCCTGAAACGTCTAACACTTGGTTAAAATCAGACTCATTATCACTGTTTAGGCGCATGGGTTTGTGTAAAACGCCCAAACACTTGGTTAAACTCATGGTCTTATTGCAACTATTTAGGCGCATGAGAATATGAAAAACGCCCAAATACTTGTATAATATCCTGAAAGTTCACCATGCTCCTATTTAGACGTATGAACACTATTTAAGGGCAACCGTTGACTTTGAGTTGACTTTCATGAGTCTTACACTTGTGTTTTTCAAAATTATTCACGTGCACACTGTTTAAACATATTAGTAATATTTCATACTAATATTTAAACATTTTAAGCATATTTTGAACTTCCCAAAATTTACCTTTTAGTCCCTCAAATTTGAACTTTTTACATTTTGCACACTCAAATTTAATTTTTAACAATTTTAATTCTTCACTTGTTGTTTAACTTTTTTTTTAAATTTATTTTTCCCTTTATTTTAGTCTCAAAACATTATCAAATATCTATTTTTCAACTTTTGAAAGAAGCATTTCCACTTGCAAATTTATATAGGTTCATATTATGATTTTCAAAAGTTACATTATCAAACACATATACATTTAGAACATATAACATCATCCTTTCATTTCAACATTTTAACGTTGATTTTGATTTTTTAAGAAAAACTCTTCAAGTTATTACACCCTCGAAACTTTTAAGTTTGAATAACTTATAAGCCTTCTAAGGTAACATAATAAGATCACACATCTCATTGTTACATTGCCTTCACACACAGAAAAACACAGCATAAAATCAAAATGAAAGCAAAATCAAAATCTAGTAAAAGAAAAGAATAATGTCTGTAATGAGATCATATCAATGAAGATTAGCACATTAAAATAATAAAAAAATGTGAATAGTCATAGAGAATGAATAAATCCTCATCAAGTATGTTCTAGGACAGTGATATTACAGCAAAGGAGACACAAGATCTATGGACAGAAAATGAGTGTTTTTGACAAAATATCAACTCAATTTTTCAATTCTTGGATTGATTAGGGTATATTTAGATATGAATGATGTAAATCATACAAAGACTTAGAGAGCTCAACTATCATCAAGAGATGCAAGAAAGAACACATACTCAACTTATTACCTGAATCATATGTATAACCAGAGCTCATGTAACTTAAATGAATAGAGAATGACTGTGGATAACCATTTGATCAGCTCTAACTATCCATTTGAATAGATTGTGCATATTGGCATCTTTTGCATGAAAGAGAAAATCCAGGTCTGTAATGACTTACAAAAAAGGATATCTCAGCACTTCAGGTCTATGATGACTCATAACAAAGAAGTGATATGATGCTTGTAACAGATCTCATGATTAATCACATCACCATCAGGTGTGAGTGGTGTAAGTTAACAAGCAATCAATCTGATAAGCCAATACATCTCAAAAGTACTCTGATGAACACACAAGTATAAAGATTTAGTGTAATCACAAGAATTTACTTTTTCAGTATAGTAGCATAATATTGTCAACACATCATATCTGATCATGTCAGACTTTATTAATGAGAGAAATATGCAACTAATCTCACTAATGTACTATCATTTCTCACATATTGCATAAACATATTCTTTTCTAAAAATAAACTAATAATTAGAAAAAGTCTCTATTTTTGGAGTTTTGATTTATACTTTTGTATTTGGTTTTTCTAAGAAAAAAGAAACACAAACACAAAATACAAACAGGAAATTAACATTGAGAGGATCACTTATGATGAACTTTTGATTTAGAGAGTTCACTTATGATTAATAAGACCAATTGACTCCACTAAATACTCAAACCGTCCTGGTAGGAAGGTTTTAGTAAATAGATCCGCCAACTGTTTTTCCGTTGCAATTTGAATCAATATGATTAACCCTTTTTCAGAGTTATCTCTGAGAAAATGATATCGAATTTCGATATGTTTTGTTTTTAAATGTTGAACAGGATTAGTTGTAATGAACATAGAAGCAGTGTTATCAATGTAAATAGGTGTTTTAAGAAAATTGAACCCATAATCCAGTAGTTGATTTTGCAACCAAAGGATTTGAGAACATCCTGCTGATGCAGCAATGTACTCAGCTTCTGCAGTTGAAACACAGAGATATTTGTTTGTTTCTTACATTGCCACGAGACTAATAGAGGACCAAGAAGTTGAGAAGATTAAATTTCTTAATAGATTAAGGTTCAACTGTGAACAAACGTTGACTTTGTCAAAGCTTATTATCCCATTTGATACTATTCATTCTCCTGTTAGTTTTCCTCTAGCATCATCACCAAAGGCGATGTGTGTTCCATCCTTTAACTTAAAATCTTGTAACAAGGCATTATTGTCTGTCATATGCCGGCTACACCCACTATCCACATACCATGTATTAAGTTGTCTTCTTGGGCGTACCTACACAACAAGAAAGTTAATTTGAGATATCCACCCAAGCCGAGATGGTCTTGGGTTTTCCAAATTTATCAAAATGGTAAATTATTTGTAATGAAGATTATTCAAATTAGGTTTATTCTAAATGAATTTACCAATCTTGTTTTGAAAATTATTTTGAAAATTGTTTGAAAATTTTTTGAGTTATTTTTTAGAACATTCATACCATTTGATTGATCAATTTTTTAAACGTATTGATGACTAACGTTTTTATTTGTCATTCTTACAGATCTTGGTATGAATTGTTCTTGCACATTTGGTTTTGATCTCACATACTTGTTCTTTTGAAAAGATCTCAAACCTAAAGAAGGTTGATTACTTAATTTTTGAAATCCATCAGTTTGATTGCTCATATATTGAGTCTTAACATAACCTTTGCTCATGTTTGAATTTGCAAATCCTCCAGTATGTGATCTCTTTCTAAAATAACAATTTGCAGTATTATGAGTCTTTTCATCACAATAAGTATAGTATTTGTTAAAATAACAATCTGTTGTGAAATGATTTCTCATGTTACATATATGACAGTACTTGTTGAAATAGCACTTAGCAGTATTGTGATTTTTCATATCACATATTTCATAGTACTTTTGTGGAGTTATAAACAACTCTTTGTTAACGTTTGACATTGACACTATATTTGATTCATTTTTATATTTTGGTGTCAAATAGTTAAACTGTTGTTTTTAATTTTTCGTATTTTGATTTTGTGTCAAATTATTTTGCATTTGTTTAACATGAACTTCCTTCTTGAAATCATTAGGAATAAATCTTTTTGCTACGATGGAAGTCTTAGAATCTAAACTTGATTTCAGATCAAAATGAGATTTGTTCATAGGATTTAGCTTGTTGTTTTGAAGATAATTCATATTTAACAAACTGGCTGACACAAATTTTATTGGTTTAAGTTTTGTGCCTGATTTGTTGCTTTGATAAACTTTTCTGAACTTTTGTTTTGTTTAGATTTTGTTTTTGATGATTTCTTTCTTCTTCTTTGATTCTTTTACTTAGAAGAACTTGGTTTACTTCCAGATTGAACATCGTCAAAAGAAGATTCCTTTTCAGATTGAACTTGTTTTAGATTAATAGTATTTGAATCTTCTGATGTTCCCACCTGTTGTTTATCTTTATCTTTGCTTTGAACTATCACTTCTTCTAATACAAAATGAATTTGATGAGAAGTGTTTTGTTTTGTTTGTTTAGGTTCATAAGATTTTATCTTGATTGGATGGCCATTTTTAATATTTTCTTCATCATTTTCAACAAAAAATTTTACATTTTCCTTTTCTTCTTCTGGATTCTTGTTTTTGACGTGCAAAGCTTAAGTTTAGCTTTATTCTCAGGAGAATGATCATGTGTATTAAAGTTCTCTGGTAAAGTGTTTGTAATAGATTCGGGCATAGGTTCATGAGTGAAGCCTAACCCTGCTTTCGGTTTATCTTTTCTCTCACTTACCAGTTTTTCTACAATCATTTTTGTTGAGATTAATGAAGAGGTTGATGCAACCTAAACATCCAATGTCTATCCTGCATGCTGCACAAGTGCATTGAAGAAGAATGCTTAAGAAGTTTTACACATGCAACATAAAATACTCTAAGTGTGAAATCTTCCAAAACCAAGACCAATATCTTCTGAAGCCAAATATGAAGTCTTCCAAAGCCTCAGAGACAAAGTCTTCCGAAGCTTCAACTCATCAAGACAGATTTCTTCCGAAGACTTTTAATACATGCTTATCTTATGTGCTTTTCCATAAAGCTGGACACCTTTCCGCTGCCCCTTTGTAAGGTCACCAACTTACATGAGTTGGTGAAAAGGTCCATGCTTTTGGTAACTGTACATTGAGGTCTTGAGTCTGTAACTTTCTACTTCATGTACTTTATCCTTTTTGTGATAGATAAGGATGTGAGATATGGCATGTCATAGTCACTAGTCAAAAGGCAATCTGCCCTTTGACTATACAATTGATTTTGTTTGTGTCTAGTCAATTGTATCCAGCTGGCTTTCAAAGTATAGCCGACTGTAGGATGTAGTATAAGTATCTCACGTTCTTGTATCTTTGAATTATGCTTTGTAACAACTGTAATAGAACATAAAGAAAGCAATAAACTGCATTCTTGAAAACCATATACTTGTGTTCTTTGTGTTCTATCGCTTACATTACTTGTGTTCTTAGTGTCTTTCCTTGGTTAATCAAGTTTACTGTTTGGTTAAGTTAGTTAATCTCATCTTTGTGTTTGTGTTGTAACTTAGCACCCTTCAACGATCTTGCAATTTTTGAACTTTTTACTTTACCAAGATCCATTTGAGTAGCAGCATATGCTATCTTCTCCAGTTCAAGATTTTTGGTTATATCTTCCAATTGTTTAGAAACAATTTCTAATTCTATTAGTGTTTTGTTCCATGAAGTTTGAAGAGAAATAATATTTTGATCTGCTGTTTTATGATCAGATTTTAGTTTGTTATGCATTGACTCTTCTTGTTTTAGTTTGTCACAGATTTTATATGAGTAGTTTTTATAGTATTCAACAAGTTAATAGCATGATTTTATGCAGAGTTTTTCTCTCACTTCAGATGGGATTTCTGGGAATTTTGGAGATAAGGTTTCACATTTTGAAGATGAAGTGTCAACCTTAGGTTGATCAGACTGTGACATTAGAGCTACTTCATCTGTATCCTCCTTAGGATCAGATTTGTCACTCCAATCATAGTCATCTTCTTCATTCTCACCTTCCACATTTGGATCATTATTCTCTGACCAATCTTCTGCCTGGATTTCTGCAACAAGAGATAAACTTGATGTTAAATCATTAGTAAACGGTTCAGTATAGGCACTCTAATCATGACCATCTTTAATGCTGACTACTAAAGCTTTCTTGGTTTCATCAGATGATTTTGTTTCATCTTTAAGCTCAGGCATAGGAAGACTTTGATAAGGGCTTTGAAAAGTCTTCTGAGCTGGTTGAAACCTTTGATTGCTAGAACTTGATTGAGCATTTCCTCCATTATTCCTTGGAGCTTTGCATTCCCTAGTGAAATGTCCATAACTGTTATAGTTAAAACACCTTGATTTTGACTTGTCAAACCCAACAGCCTTGTTAGCACTTGGCTTGTACTTTTTGTTGACATATGAGTGTTTTTATGTCCTGTAAGCAATCATCACCATCTGCCAGTTTAAGTTCATCTGTTCAACATCTTCAGGATCCATTTCAAACAAATCCTACAAAACAAGGTCTAATTGAGTTAAATGGCTACCTTAATATGCTTGAAAACTAGCCATAAATGGAGTGAATGCAGTTTTAGACTCTTCATCCTCTAATAGGATGTTTATCACATCTTTAACTTTGCTAGATTTAGCAGAGTTAGATGAAGAAGTCTCTATTTGAACATTAGATGTTTGAGACTGAGATTTTGGAGGAGATTGAGAATGAGACTATGTTGTATAAGCAGGAGCACTAGTAAATGATGAATTAGTGAAAAATCCTACTCCAACAAATAAATCTCCCTCTTCTTCTGTAATTTTCTCATTTTTTTGCCATGAATGTATTTTCAATAGTGTTTGCAAGAGAAGCAACAAACTGATACTAAGACATTGATGCTGCTGTATCATTATTCCTTGAGCTTTCATCAATCTCTACTAACTCTATCCTGGAAATGAGTAGATCTAGATCCATAGGGAACTTCTCAGTATGTTTTAGTAAGGTACTGTTTGTTTCAATAATGAGGGTAAAGCATTGAGAAGTCTAAGATTTAGATCCTCAAGATCAGGCTTAATACCAGCTGTTGACATCTTATTTGTAAGTTGAACAAATCTGTTCATGATCTGATTTATGGTTTCTCCAGAGAAATGTTGAAACAATTCTAATTGCCTTTTCAACTTTTGTTTCTTGAGATTTTGAATCTCCTTGCCTCGTTCACAAATGGTCTTTAAGGCTTTATACATGGTGTATCCAATTTGATATCCATCAAGCCTTGCAAGAACTTCCGGAGGTAGTCCTTTACATATCAAGGAATATGCTTTGATATCATTCTTTACTCTTCTCAAATCATCTCCTTGAAGAACATCTTCAGGATAGGGTTCTTGAGAATCTTTAGTATAAACAAACCCCCTGTCAAGCCTATCATTGATTATAGGAATGTATGGTGCTTTCTCTCTAGATTTCCAAAGATCAGTGTCAATAGAATTTAAACGATGTTTTAACCTAAGAGACGTATTTTTGAAATCAGCTCTATTTTTAAGTTTTGGAACTCTATTTTCAGAATCTTCTGATTTCACCATTCTTATATTTTTGTTGTTTTTCTTAGATTTTGAGTTAAGAAAAGAAATGAAAAAGTTTTTGAAAAATTTTCTTAAAAAAATTCTAAGTATCAAGGGTGATGCGCCTGAACAGTAATCAAACTCCGAAATAGTTAATGCGCCTAAGTTGAGAGACGTCTGGACTTTTACTCTTTAACAATAGTCAAACGTCTGAACTAAAAACGCCTAAGCAATGTTAATGCGACTAAATAGTAGTCAAACACCTAACACTTAGACAATTTTCCAGCAAACCTCAACTCTAATGCGCCACATTCATCATGTTCATATGAATGTAACTAACTCAAATCTTATGAAATTCTTCGAAAGTTGATGAATTGGATTGAACATTCCAATTAGACATGTTTTATACCGATAATCATTCTTCGAACATCAATTTCTTTCAATATCAACAACAAATCAATCAATTTTGTAATTTTCAGTTCGAAAAATAGTGAACTTTTCGAACACAAATTCAACAACTTATCTCGAATTTGATGAATTAAATGTTGATTATGGTTTAAAACATGTTTCTGATGATGAAACACATCTTAAATCCACAAATTTTCAATTAAATTGTCTATCAATCACAGATTCAGAGAATTTATTGAGTTTGAAAGTTTGACAAACCTCAAAAATCACTCAACCAACAGCTCTGATACCATTTGATAGGTTCAAAAAAAGCTCTGATACATTTGATAGGATCAAATATACCAATTTATGATGATGTATGAACACAATTCAAAGAAATACAAACAAAGTAATCAATCAAGCAAGATATCAACAAAATTCATAGTTTCATTAATATCAAGCAAAGACAACTACAAAGTAAGTAAGCAATTATCGTCTTGTCCTCTATCTCTCTCCTAACTGCTACAAGACTAAGCTATTTATAATGAAACACAAGGAACTAACAAATTACAAAACTAGTTCCTATGCTATAATAAATAGTAAAAAGACACATAAAGACAACATGTTAATCTTTCTAGAGAACTAACATATAGTTTTTTGATTTTTAGTGTCAATCAAAATAATATCAATAAAACCCTTTTCTTGAGCATCATGGATGGCATGAATTCTTGTCTCCATGTACTTGGTGCGGGAATGATGAATTGGATTCTTAGCTGTTAGGATCGTGTACCTACAAAGTACTAACTAATAATGCGTGAAACCAGATCAAATAGTGTGGAATCCTATTTGATTGGCGATCCAATCAGTGAGAACACAATCCCGATCAATCTAACGATTAAAGAAACATTAAGAACGAGTAGAACAAGATTAGATGTGAACTATGAACTTGGAACAAGCTTTTGTGGACGCTCTGGATGCTAGGTTACGAGTATGTGTCGAAATTCTTCAAGTGTTTTGAATTGTTATAATTAGGTGGTATTTATAGGTTATGGGCTTTCATTCGAATGACTAAACCATTAGCATGGTTCAATCGTGCGACTAAATCATGCGATTGATCGATACACACAACTGAAGGTTCAGTTGTGCGACCGAGTCAATCTTATGTCTCAATTGTGCGACTGATCCAGTCTCCTGGATTAGTCATGCGATTGGTCCATTAGCATGAGATATTCATGCGTATGGTCCATTAGCATGGTCCATTCGCATGAAGACTCATATGACTAAGTTTGAACATATTTCTCAATCATTATTGACTAAGAACTATGCACAACAACCTCAAACCTATATAGTTAGTTCATTATACTTTATCACACAATAACAATGAAACATTAAACATTATAAGCATCAATCATAACTTGTATTTCATTCAGCTCATTCATTACATATGTGTAAGACATGACATACATTTACATTAAGCTCATAAACTAGGTACATATGTATCAACAAACTCCCCCTTAGACCTAGTTTCCTTTAACAGTTGACATTCTTCATAAGCTCCTCAAACCTCTTGCACTTCTCCTCTCTAGTAACTCCTGTATGTATTTCAAATGCAAAGCAGAGTTGTATAATATCTGGAACTGGAGGGCTTGTACAATATCTTGCGCGTCATAGAAGAGTGGCCACTTGTACAATGTGTAAACATCTTCTGCAGAAAAGTTTGTAAGCCATATTGGGTCGAATATACGAATAGTTTCCATTTTTCGTTCTCTATTTAGAACTATGACCATTTTGCCAATTCTCCAATCATAATACGACCACTTGAAGTTTGGAGTGAAGTTCCAAGGAATCTCCCGTAAGGGAATCTTGGGAATTGTGCGTGGAGGACTCCACTTCAGCACCACTTTAGGCTTTCCAGATATGGGATCCTTCAGACCTACGAATGTACCTCTTTGGTTATTGAGGTTTGAAGTTTACCCATCTGGTGTTGTATTCCTTCTTTAGAGCAGCCTCAAACCAGACTGACATCTTTCTATGATTAGCATATAGCAAATTTAAGTGTGCTAGTTGGTTCAGCTCAAAACGTGGGAGAGTCTTAAGATCATGTGGATATCTGAATTACTCTATTCCTTTCTCCCTTTTTACAACATAAACATTTAGATTCTCAAAATATGCCCAAGCAATAATCTTGCCAGACACTTTCAGATGTTTCTTCACCTTATAGAGTTTGGTGTAGGCATTTTGCTTTTAAGTTGTGCATTGGGCTCGTAGTTCAGCAAAACAAGCTGCCCATACCTTCTTGATCTCAACATCTGCATCTGAGGCTTGGGCTTGGCTTTCATTCTTATTAGTTTCTTTCTACATCACATACAGTTTTTTAAAATGTAGCACCGCCAAGAGTGTCACCCAAGTTGGGGATCATATTTCCCTCTCGGTCAGTGTACTCTGGATAGTGCTTAGACGTGACATCCTCTATCTCTATTTCATCAACATCATTTAGCTCGTCATCACTCATAACATAAACCTTTGGAGAGTCTTTGACGAGCTCGTCAGGATTCAATCTGAACATTTTTGCAAGTTGCTCATTAGTCAGGTCGTGTATGCTTTCTCCTTCTTCAGGAGTGTAGGTCACTGACCTTCTTACAATCCCTTGCAAATCAAGAATCATTATGAATTGAGACTTTATTTGTTGAAGGGGAGCAATATCATATTCATCTTGCTGGTATGTTTTATCTGCTTGATTTAAACATTTAACACATCAATCATTATAGTTAATTAAGACATTTAAGCATAGATAACATAGGTAATCATAATTACATTAGTGTAATATTGAATCAAGTACAAAAGTTTTCTAAATACAAAACATCTAATCTTTACTTTTATCTTTATCAATCAATTCTTCAACTGCAAGGGCCAAAGATGATGCTCCTTTATCTTGTGCTCTCTTAGTATGCCTTTCTTGACCCTAAGCAGAGGCTGATGCAGCAGCATCACCTTCTTCATCATCATCATGTCCTCTCTTCTTTCCACTCAATCCTTCTTCATCATCCTCATCTTCGTCACCAGAATCATTATCCTCATCATCATCATCATCATCACCGTCCCTAATCTTTAGAGGCTCATCTTTTGATCCTTTCAGCCTAGGCATGATCTTCTTGTTCTTAGCCTCCAAATCCTGAATACTTTTAACCGGATGAGCACTCTACTCCACAACTATATAATCTGCTGAGCTTGAGCAGCATTTAGCTCCACAAGCTGGTTTAGCTGGGTAGCTCTTTGCTCATCAGTAGCTAGCAGCTTTAGCACCATCCGGTTTAGGTTGGCTAGTTGTTCCTCTATCCCGATAGAGGGTAGAGTGGGTCCATGGCTCATTGGGAATTGATGAGAGGTTCCGACTCTTGGGGTGGTGGTAGTGGTGGTGGATGTGGTGAATATGGGTGGTGGAATAGGAGTTGATGGTGAAGGGGTGGATGTGGTGTAGGTGGTAGGTAGTGTGGTAGTGATGGTGGAAGGTGTGGTAGTAGTGGTAGGGGGTATGGTAGTGGTGGTGGCAGTTGTGGTGGATGTGGTGGTAATCAATGTAATCCTCCTCCTTTTGCTCTTCATGCCATGGGGCTGTGCCATCCTCTTCATCTTAAAGCCCTTAGAAGTGGACACTCCCCTTGGACTAATGGGATGGTTAGGGATGTATAATGGATCAGTAGTAGCAGAAGCATCATTCCTGGCCTCACCCTAGCGTCCACTAACCACCACAATCCCTCTTTCAGTGGCAACAACCTTGCTGCTCACAGTCCTCACTAATGGCTCCTCATCTGACTCTGCCCCCTCATCGATCTGAAAGTTGGGGTGGATTGGAGCCTTCTCAGATCCACCCGGAGCCTCACCGCCTTAACAATCACATGGTCTTCGTTGTCATCGTCTAAATCATCAGTGGGTATCTCAATAGACTCAACGTCTGAATCACTCTTATCGTGACGCCACTTCTTGTGAGAAGGCGC
Source organism: Flaveria trinervia (assembly GCA_025506515.1). NCBI lineage: Eukaryota > Viridiplantae > Streptophyta > Magnoliopsida > Asterales > Asteraceae > Flaveria > Flaveria trinervia. Next base: position 63,198,063 of record CM046450.1, on the reverse strand, counting down.
CACGTAATCAACACTGGCCAAATGCCCGAACAATCTCTTGACAAGGGGTTTCACCTGCTTTCCCCTGTACTCCTTAATCCTTCCAAAAGTGGTGTCATCCATCACCTCTAACATGATTGCATCATCCTTCTCCTTGGGCAGTAGAGGGAGCTTCTCATCTATGATCATTTGCAAGAACCTTGGATACATGTAGAAGCTCTCCTTACCCTTGGCCTCAAGGTTCTCGATCATGTAAGAAAAGATCATGTTGGAGAAGCTGAATGGGTAATTCAACACCAGTGCCATGTAAGCATTCTAGATTTTGTTAGATAGATCGTCAAATCCAACCCTCCGAGAAGCAATGCACTTTAGAATGACATGGGCTAGGTACTTGAACTAGGGACATAGGTTTTTTTTGTTGAGCACACCTGCGTTGATATCTCAAGTGTACTTCATCCTTACAAAACATCCCCTTACTGTCAAAGGATGTAACCAGGTCGGGTAGGTAGCATCATCACACAGATCCAGTACCCGTCAAAGGTTTGCTGCAGTAACCATAATCTCTTGGCCAAAAATGGTGCTCCAAATGCAGTAGGGCTCAACAGATCTATCAACTGAAGCACCTTCCCAAAAGGCCTGTTGTATAGACTGATAGGGTGTGCATGGTGCAAATATAGCTCTATAGATCCTTGATCTCCTCATAAACGCAATAATACCAACAAACTCAGTAGCATTTCGAATGGTAGCATCCCAGTGGGCACAAATGTTGTGCTTGGTGTTGATGATCCACCTATCTGCCATCTTTTTGTAACACAAGGCACATAAACATGAGGTTTGTCTAGAACAGAAGACTGATGAATTTAAAATGTTCTGAGATTAGTCTGGTTCAATCATACGATTGAACCATACGACTAAGTTCAGTCATCCGATTAAGCATGCGGCTGAGTTCAATTAGGCGATTGAGCACGCGGGTGAGTTCAATCAGCCGATTGAGCATGCGGTTGAGTCCGATCGGGCGATTGAGCATGCGGCTGAGTTAAATCATGTGATTGAACTCATATGCCTTATTCATTCTGTCAATTGAGTCATTCACCGGCTTAGTCGTGCGATTGAAGTTCATTCGGAGTGTCTAGTCGCATAATCTCTGTTCGACACTTTAACCCCGAATCTAGGTAAAAACTTGATATTAGACGTTATGTTTAGACTCGTTAGATTCGCAAGGACCCTAACTATCACCGTATGTCCTTCATTTTAACGATTATTCAGATTTAAGTGGTCCATTTGATGGTTTACAGATTTCTTGATTTTAATCAATTTTGGCAGTTAGGGTTTGATTACACCATGCATTTTGTGCGATTTCATTCACTAAGTACCGTAGATGAAGATAGTACAAGTTAGTATCACAATCAAAGTGCGAATAAACTAAATCGAATTTTGGCAGAGTAACTTTGCTTTCGTGCTATTTGGGAGTGATTGAAGGGTGGTGAGAATGTGCGACCAACTTCACCCTATTTATACAGATTTCATCTTCATTCGTGCGACTGGACCTATTCGCACGCTTCATTCATGTGACTGGGGCTCAGTCGTGCGGCTGACTCGGTCGGTCTCTTTCATTCGTGCGATCGGTTCATTCTGGTGATCCAATCACATGAATAAATCCATGCTTATGGTCCAATCATATATCTGGTCCATATGTATGGTTCAAACGTGCGACTGGTCCTTATTTATGGTTCAGTCGTGCGAATTGCTGAGACTTATGAGTTTGACCTGGTGCACTTTCAAACATTTAACTTGTTCACTATAGATAAGACGTTATGACCGTTGATCATCTCAAACATGACCTTTTTAATTTTAAAAACTGTTGATCACCTCAGACATGATCCTGTTTAACTTAAAACTCGATTGGTCACCTTAGACGTGACCCCTTTTTAGTGAATGGTTCACATATAGAATTCAGATGGATAGTTTGACGTCTACCTACCAAATGACTAAAATAAATATATAAAAACAACTAGAAATTTAAAAACAAAACCAACACATATTTTTGTAATTTTGATTGGAGATGGATTTAAACCTATTAGAGTACTTCTAACTGGTTTACTTCCTAGAAAGCACAACTTCAATTCTATGTTATCATTTCTGGTACGATTTAGTATGGAATCATATAGGTACATCAGAATCATTTAGGACATTTTAATAAACTATTTTAATGCTTGATTCTTGTTTTGACTGAGAGTCAATAGCAATTTTAGGAAATCATACTAGAGCTATAAGATGGACACAATGACTTTGACTTTCAAGAAATGCAGCTCACGATGATTATCAGTATGCTTGTCCTCTTATATCCATACATAGATTTTTGACACACATTAGTGATGATTTAAGGTTTAATTATTTCAACAAGCATTTGTGGATCCGATGCTTATATGGTAATCAACGTTCCACAGAAGATTTTTGAGCGGTCTACGGGTATATTTCAAGAAGAGATGCCAAGCTTCATGTTAGTGCCATCGCACAACAGAGACGCGCACACAACAATGAAATATAGAATATTTAGGTTATGCTTATCCTCAGGTCAGTGCCATCACACAACAGAGAGGCACACAACCTATCTTCTTGTTAGAGCATTTATTTTCCTTTTACACATATCGCACCAACAACATAAGTTATCAGCTTGATTGCATTTTGCATTTTTCCATGTGCTTTGCTCAATTTATATGGTCGTCCGCACATATTTATGGCGTTTATTTTGCTCTTCACCCCTTATTGAAACTGTGTTGATTGTGTTAACTAGGGATAAGATGGGAAACCACCAATGAGGTCTACTAATATATTGTGTTGAATCTACCGACACATCATATAATGAACTAGTAGCCTCTAGGTCTACTTTCTTTATGTTTCGGTAGCATACTAGGTTTACTATCATTTTTCCTTTTATTTTGCTTAAACTTTTCAGACTTATACTTTGAATTTTGCATCTTAATCAGTTAAAATCTTTTGAAGTCCCAAACAATTTGTTCCCTGTGTACTATCATTTTCCATAAATATTGAATCAGTATCATAGATTTGATAACTTTTCTTTTAGCTAAGCTATCGTTCTCCCTCATTTTTTAAGTAATTAAATAAAGCAGCTAATTTAATACTAATCTAACCTATTCTGCCCCTAAAATTCTAAAACCAAAAATATTTTTGTGTTTTTGGATTTTAATGAACACGAAAATAAAATAAAATAAAAATAACAATAAAGAATGTCGGACTGGGAATTTTCTTCCTTTGAAATCACATCACTTTTCTTTTTCACCCCATTAACCTCTAATAGATATAAAAACCTCGGTTTGTCAAATGCTTTTGTGTAGAGCTAGGCGCGTTGAAAATCCATATTTATTTTAACCACATCGATTAATTGCTTTTCAAAACAGTCACGTATAAAGTGATACTTAATAGCGATGTGTTTAGTTTTAGGATGTTGGACTGGATTTTTTGTTACGGCTATAGTAGCAGAATTATCAACATAGATAGGAGTGTTAGAAAATTGCAAACCGTAGTCTCACATTTGCTGTTGAATCCCGATGATTTGTGAACTACAACTTGCGGCAGCAACGTATTCAGCTTCACATTTTGACCGAGCAACGGAGGTCTGCTTCTTACACTGTCAGGTGACTAACCGTCTATCAAAGAACTGACATCCTGTTTATGTTGACTTGTAATTCATTTTGGAACTGCCATAATCCGAATCACTATAGGCTGTAAGCTCACAATCATTGTCATGAGGATACCACAACCGGAGTGTTGGAGTACCCTTCAGATAACGGAAAATCCGTTTAACACCTATAAGATGGTTGACTTTCGGTTTTGCCTGATATCTGGAGCAGAGACACGTCGCATATAGGAAATCAAGTCGGGCCGGTGTGAGATACATAAGGGATCCGACCATTCCTCTATACATGGTAGCATCAACCCGATCACCATTTTCATCAGGTGCCATATCGTTGTTTGTGGCAAGTGGAGTTATAGCAGCTGAAGCATTCTCTATGTCAAACCGATTGAGAATGTCCCCTACATATTTAGTTTGATGCAGGAAGATTCCTTTTGGTGTATGATCCACCTGTAATCCTAGGAAGAACTTCATCTCCCCCATTGCACTCATCTCAAATTCTGCTTTCATGACAGATTCAAATTCTATACATAACTCTTTGTTTTTGGGACCGAATATTATGTCATCAACATAAATCTGTACCAGTAGTAAGTCAACATCCCTTTCTTTAATGAATAGTGTACACTTAATAACTCCTCTTTGAAAATCGTGTTTCACCAGATGAGTTGAGAGTTTCTCATACAATGCTCTCGGGGCTTGATGGAGCCCATATAGAGCCTTATCAAGCTTGTAAACTTTTTCCCAATGATAAGGATCCTCAAATCCTTCGGGTTGACTGATATACATTATCTCACGATTTCACCATGAAGGAATGCACTCTTGACATCTAGTTGATAAACTTGATCTGCATGTAAGATGCATAGGCTAGGAAGATACACATTGCTCATTCTAGCCATAGGTGCAAACACTTCATTGTAATCAATTCCTTCGACTTGTCTAAAACTTTGAACGACAAGTCGAGCCTTGTTTCAGATTATGACCCCTTGGTCATCTTTCAGCACTTCAAGACCCATTTGGTGCCAATTACCTTATCACCATTTGGTCTATCCACTAGTGTCCGTATTCCTAGCTTCTTGAATTGAAGGTGTTCTTCTTGCTTGGCACTAACCCATGCCTCATCATTTAAGGCTTCACTTACATATTTTGGCTCAAATTGAGACACAAAACATCGATAAGCACCATCGTGAAGATAGCCTTTTTCCATGACTGAGACATAATCAGCTGAGTATAGCTGATTTCGGGTCTGTACTCTCGATTGTAAATCCCCTATGGCGTTGTCCAGAGGATGATATACATTTAGTCATGATTTGGGAATGGTGGGAACAACTACTTCCTCATCCAGATTGGGAATTCCTGGTTCAGTATCTATAGCCATTGGAGTGCGAGGTTCCAAAGTGTCAAAAGCATCAACATCTGATGCTTGAGTACATTCAGTAGCAGGAACCTGTTCCTCATGATCCATGTGATCATTCTCCACTTCTTTATTGTCAGAGGAGGAGTCGCTTACCTCAAGTGCTCCCCCTAAAGAACTAGAAGATTCACCATGTGAACCTGATGTTGTCGAGTCTAGTGACAGTGTGTTTAAGACATCATACATCATTTTGGTCGATAACTGGTCATGAGGAAGGGAGAGAGGGATGTTGAAGGACATAAAGAATCCATCATATTCTAAGAAGAATGTGGGTCCCTTTTCAGCAGGGGGATGGTGTATCTCTGAACATCAACGTTGCACCACACTTCTACTTGACCCATTGAGTTGTTATAAACTCTCTTGTTCGGTATATTGTATCATAGAAAAATGCCTTCTTCAACCTTCTCACTGAATTTCCCTGACCGAGTTTTCTTCGGCAGCGTACATAGTGTGCCTAATGGTTCAAGGTACTCCAGATTAAGTTTACGTCGATGGAGCAACTCATTACACGTTTGTTAGGAGGACAGTGTACTGGATGGAGTACTAACTGATCTACGTGTATACCGAATCAAATAGTGTTGAATCCTATTTGATTGGTGATCCAATCCGTGAGAACATTAACCCGATCGATATAAGATTAATCTAAACGTTAAGAACGAACAGCAATCGATTAAGAATGATCTATGAACTTGGACTGGCTTTCTTGGACGTTCTGGACGGCTAGGGTACGTGTATGAGTCGAATTCCTCAAAGTGTTACGTTTTTCCATGAATTAAGTGGTATTTATTGGTTAGGGTTACTCATTCTTGTGACTAAACCATTAGCATGGTTCAGTCATGCGACTAAGTCATGCGGTTGATCAATTTGCATGACTGGGTGTTCAGTCGTGCAACTGAGTCAATCTCATGTCACAATTGTGCGACTGATCTAGTCTCCTGGTTAAGTCGTGTGAGTGGTTCATTAACATGAAGTTGTTCATGCGTATGGTCCATTAGCATGAGCCATTCGTATGAGAACTTCACACGGTTAAGTTTAAGCACGTTCCTTAATCATTATTGACTAAGAATTATGTAAACAACCACAAACCTATATATTTAGTTCAATAAGCGTTAACACACAACAATTAATGAAATATCAAACATTATAAGCATAAACCACACATTGTATATTCAAACCATCCAGTTACATATATGTAAGACATGAAAGACTTTTTACATTAGGCTCATAAACTAGGTACATATGTATCTACAAACTCCCCCTTGGACCTTGTTTAATCTATTGTCTAACATTCTTCATGAGCTCTTCAAATTTCTTGTACTTCTCCTCTCTTATGACTCCTGCATGTATTTCAAAAGCAAAGCAGAGCCATATCACATTCTGGAATTGGAGAGCTTGTATAGTATCCTGCGCCTCATAGAATAGTGGCCACTGGTATAAAGTGTAGACATCATCAGAAGACTAGTTAGTTAGCCATATCAAATCAAATACCCTCATAGTTTCCATATTTCCATTTCTGTTTAGAACTATGACCGCCTCACTCGTTCGCCAGTCATAGTACCACCACATAAAGTGTGGAGTGAAGTCCTGAGGCATTTCTCTTAGAGGAATTCTGAACATTATGCGTGGAGGACTCCACTTCAGCATAATCTTTGGCTTCCCAGTAATGGCATCAACTTCAGATCTTCTGATATACCTCGTTGGTTGTTGAGGCTTGAAGTTGACCCACCTGGGGTGGTACTCTCTCTTCAATGTAGCTTTAAACCAGGCCTCACATTTTTCGAGGATCAGCATATAACAGCTTCAACTTGGCCAGCTGGTTAAGCTCAAAACCGGGTAAAGTCTTCAGATCGTGTGGGAATCTGAAGTACTCTATGCCATTTTCTCTCTTCACAGCATATACATTCAGATCCTCAAAATAAGCCCATGCGATGATCTTGCCTCACACCCTTAAGTGTTTCTTGACTTTGTACATCTTGGTGTAGACATTTGGCTTTTGTGCAGTGCGCATGGCTCGGATCTCAGCAAAACATGCCGCCCATTCAGCCTTTTTTATGTTGATATCTACGTCTGAGGCTTGGGCCTGATCTTTCTTCTTCTCTAACTCCTGCTCCATCTTATCCAATGTTTCAAAAGTGTCACTAACAAGGGTGTCACCCAGATTGGGGACTACATTTCCCTCATTGTCAGCATGCTATGGATAATGTTATGCGGTGACGTGTTCAATCTCAATTTCATCCACATTGTTAAGCTCATCGTCACTATCCATGTCCATAGTAGGTGCATCCTTCACAATTTCATCTGGATTCAGTCGGAACATCTCAGGTAGTTGCTCATTACTAAGGTCGTGAATTATTTCTCCTTCTTCAGGAGTGTAACTCATAGACCTCCTGACGATCCCTTGCAGATCAAGTATCATTATGAGTTGAGACTTGATCTGTTGAAGGGGAGCAACATCGTACTCATCTTGCTGAGATGTATGATCTGCTTGATTTAAAACATTAAACACATCATGCATCAGTAAATAATCAAGACATTAAACATTAAATATATATACATAAACATTCAAGAACATAAGTTTAATACAATATTCAAATTACACATGATTTAAATTACACAAAAACTCTATGCATTACTTTTGTCTTGGATCATATGTTTTTCTACTATCGGGGTTGATGTCGAGGCACCTGGATCTTGAGTCTTTTTGGTCTGCCTCTCATTAGCTTCCTATGCACCCAAAGCAGATGACTCTCCTCCTCCTTCAGTATCTCCTCCATCCTCATCATCACCTTCATCATCACCATCATTATCATCACCACTATCATCATCATCACTATCGTCACCATCATCCCCGTCTCCCTCTCTGATCTTCAGAGGCTCATCCTTTGTGCCCTTAAGTTTAAGCAGGATGGTCCTCTTAGCATTCTCCAACTCCTTAATCTTCTTGGTAGATAACACATTTTGCTCCTTGAGTTAGGAAATCTCTTGACTCTAAGCAGCCATCTGCTGAGCCTGCTCCTCAATCTGCTTTGCCTGCAGATATATCTGTTGTGATTGAGCAGCAATAAGCTCCACTAGCTATCGCAGCTAAGCAGTCTTCTCGTCATCAGCTGCTAACAGCTTCAACACCATATGGTTTAGTGCTGAAAGCTATTCCTCTACCCTTATTGGGAGGTAGAGATGATCCTAATGGAAAGGAGGGGTAAGATGATGGTCCTGCTTGGTGGCTGGAGGTGGTGGTGGAAGTGGTGTATATGGGAGGTGGTATGTGTGTGGGTGGTGATGGGTAAGCTGAGGTGGTGGTGGATGTGATGATGGTGGTGATAAAGGTCATCCTCCCCTTCTTCGACCTCATCCCATGGGGCTGAGCCATCCTTTTCCTCCTCTTGCCTCTGGAGGTGGATGCTCCCCCCGGGATGCTACTGGGCTGACCTGGTGAGTAGCCAGGGTCGACTGTTGTCTCCCCACACTGGCTAGGGCATCTTCGAACCTCGTGAATGCCTCGGTCGGTGGCAACCACCCTACTACCCACTATCCTAGTGAGGGGCTCCTCATCACAGTCTTCCTCCTCATCAGGAGGATAGAAATCCTGAAAGAAACTAGCGGTGGTGGCATCTATTTGAGTGGGTGGTGGAGGTGTAGTATGTGCAGGGCTGGCCCTAGAAACAGCAGGGCCAGAATCTCCACCAGTGTCTCCGTCATCATAATCGGAGTCATTAAATGGAAGAGCAATCTGCTCAACATCTGAATCACTCTCCTCATGGCGCCAGTTACGCCATGCAGGCACTATGTACTCCTGCTGAGCCAGATGCCCGATTAGTCTCTTTACAGGGGGTTTGACCTGCTTTCCCCTATAGACCTTCATGCGGCCCAGTGTTGTGTCGTCCATCACCTCAAGTGATACCGTATCATGGCTCTCCTCAGTTAGAGAGGCCAACTTCTCGTCAATAATCATCTAAAGAAACCTCGGCTACAAGCAAAATCCCTCGTTGCCTTTAGCCTCAAGATTCTCAATCAGGTATGAGAATATCATGCTGGAGAAGCTGAAGGGGTGGTTCAGCACCCGTGCCACATAGGAATTCTGAATCTGGTCTGATACATCATCAAAGCCACCCTCCTCGAAGCTATGCACTTACGTATCCCATGTGCTAAGTACTTGTATCGGGGACACAGGTTGCTTTTGTTTAGCACACATGCATTTATGTCCCTAGAGTAGTTAATCCTGAGGAAGCATCCTCTCGTTATCGGACGGTGTAGTCTGGTTGGGTGATTAGCATCCTCACCCAAATCCAGTACTCATCTAATCAACTCAATATCTTGCCCAAATATAGTACTCCTGATGCAGTAGGGCTCACAAGATCTATAAACTGATGCACCCTTCCAGAAGGCCTACTGTATAGACATGTAGGGAGTGCATGGAGTAGATATGGCTCGATGTATCCGTGATCTCTTTAGGAATGCAATGATGCCAACAAAGTCGGCTACGTTCTGAGTTGTGGCGTCCAGATGAGCACAAATATTGTACTTTGTGTTGATGGTCCACCGTTCAACCATCAATCTGTAACACAAGAAGCATACAACTTAGATCATCACACACCAGAAACCAGTTCAAATTAACTTGTTTGAGATCAGTATAGTTCAATCGTGTGATTGAACCATACGACTGGGTTCAGTCGTTTGACCTAACATATGACTGTATACAATCGGTTGACTTATCTAGCAACTGAGTTCAATCGGGCGACTTGGCTTGCGACCGATTTAGTCGGCCGATTGAGCTTAATCACATTGTTCATTCGCCCGACTGAGTCATTTGTCCAGCTCAGTCATGCGATTGTAGTTCATTCGGGTGTCCAGTCGCATGACCTACTATCTGTTCGATTGAGATTCAAATTTTGACCAAATCTTAAAATTAGACATCGTGTTTTGGTTCAATAGACTCGCAATAACCCTACTTAGCACCTAATAACCTCGATTCCAACATTTTATTTAGTTTTTTTAGGTTATTTGTCCAATTTAACTCTCGGTTCTTGTTGGGGCCGAATATGGTAATTTTGGAATCAAATCGACTGTAATTTGGTTAGATAGTACCGCATTGAACCTATATAAACACCAGAAATTGTCAGAATCTCAAAATTAGAAGTCAAGAAGGTCAGAAGAAAGTTTGGCAGAGTAACGGCTCAGTGTGCGATTTTAGGGCGATTGAGGGGTGGTGAGTTTGTGCGATTGACTATGGCCCTATTTATATTGACTCTAGTTTCAATCGTGCGACTGGATCCATTCGCTCTTTTCATTCGGGCGATTGGATCTCAGTCGTGCGATTAGTTCAGTCGATCACTTTCAATCGGCCGACTGGGTTTCAGTCGAGCCACTGACTCATTCGAATAATTCCATTCGGGCGACTGGCCCAATTTTGTAAGCCATTCGTGTGAATGGTTCATACTCATGCTCCATTTGGTTGTCTAGTGCATAAGTATGGTCCAATCGGACGACTGGTCCATACTCATGGTCCAGTCGTGCGAATGGATCATAGTCATGGTTTTGACTTTATGACCATTTGACATTTGTCCCCATTTAACTGTTGATTGAACATTACGAGCATTTGATCATCTCAGACATGAACATTTTAACTTTGAAAACTTTTTATCACCTTAGTCGTGATCCTTTTAAGCAAAACATATTTTGTCACCTAAGACGTGACCCTTTTAAGTAATATAATCCCATACTGAATTCCATGTCATAGTCCGACTTATAAATCTAAATTGACAAACTTAAACAGAAAAAACTACTAGAACTAAGAATAGAATTTAAGACATATTTTAGTGATTTTGTGTGAGGCGGAAATCCTAAGATAGAAATCTAACACATTTACTTCTTGAATAGGCAGCTTCATGTTATTTTGACCATAGGAGGAAACGATTCATTTTGGAATCATACAGGTAATCAAATCATTTAGGACGTGTTATCAAAATCATTTGACGGTAGTTTCTTGTTTTCGTCAAGAGTCATTTGCAAATTAAGGAAATCATACTAGTACTATAAGACGCACACATTGATATGGACTTTCAAGAATTGCAGCCATCATGATTGTCAGTATACTTGTCCTCTTAAATCCATACACAGACTTTTGACACACATTGGTGATATATTAGGTTAGATTATTTCAACAAGTATTTGTGGATCCCACACTTATATGGTAATCAACATTCCTCATGAGATTTTTGAGCGGTCTACGGGTATTTTGACAAGAAGAAACTATTCTTAGAGCTTTCAAAGAGAAGCCAAGCCTAAGTTCAGTGCCACCGCACAGCAGAGAGGCAGCAAACAACAATGAATTCTAAAATATATATAGGTTTGGTGAAAAGGTCCATGCTTTTGGTAACTGTACATTGAGGTCTTGAGTCTGTAACTTTCTACTTTATGTACTTTATCCTTTTTGTAATAGATAAGGATGTGAGCTATGGCATGTCATAATCACTAGTCAAAAGGCAATTTGCCTTTTGACTCTACAATTGATTTTATGTGTGACTAGTCAATTGTATCCGGCTGGCTTTCAAAGTATAGCCGGTTGTAAGATGTTGTATAAGTATCTCATGTTCTTGTATTTTTCGAATATGCTTTGTAACACTTGTAATGGAATATAGAGAAAGCAATATACTGCATTCTTGAAAAACCAAACACTTGTGCTCTTTGTGTTCTGTCTCATATATTACTTGTGTTCTTAGTGTCATCACTTGGTTAATCCAGTTTACTGTTTGATCTAAGTTTAAGTTTATCTCCTCTTTGTGTTGTAACTCAGACCCTTCAAAGATCTTTCACGAGCCACTGGAGCAAATACTACCATGTAATCAATCCCTTCTTCTTGAGCAAATCCTTAAACTACTAACTTGGACTTATTCCTCACCATTATGCCACACTCATCTGGTTTGTCCTTGAACACCCATTTAGTGTTAATTGGACATTTGTTTGGAGGATGATCAACAAGTGTCCACACATAAGTTTCGTGAATTATAGTAGTTCCACTTGCATGGACTCAACCCAACAAGCATCCTTAAGAGCTGCATGAACATTCTTTGGAACAATTTAGGATATGAAACAAGATAATAAACACATGTTTATCAAACTAGATTTACTTTGCATCCTAACACCATAAAAAATGGATCCAATAATGTTATCAGGAGAATGATCATTCAAAGATTTAAAATTAGTGGTTAAAGGTAATGAATTGGATTGAGGTGGGTAAATGGGATGAGGTTAAGTAGATAGTGTTGTAAAAGGTGGGTGAATAGGTTGAGGTGTTGGAGAGGTTTGAGAGAGTTGAGATGGAATACAGGTTTGAGTTCATGGAATAGATGCCAAAATGGGTGGGGATAGAACGTCAATAGGAGATGAAGCGGGAAGATCTATTAAGGTAAGAGGTTCATTTGATGACTTGGTAAGATCTTAAGATGGTGAATCTAGAGATATAATATTCATTTGAACATTAGTGAAGGACGCATCATCATCAAAAAGTAGAAGATTGAAGGAGTTAAAAACAGTATTCAACTCAAAGAACCATATAGGTTTGGTTTTGGCATATGAAGAATTAGATTCCTGCTAGTCAACATAGAATGACTCCTGCACTATACGCGTTCTCTTGTTATACACACGATAAGCTTTTTGAGAAGATGAATAACAAACGAAGTAACATTCATCTGACACAACTCCAAATTTCAAATATGTGTAGGAGTGTTAAACAGGGTACAAGAACATCCAAATGGATGAAAGAAATCAATCAATGGCTTCCCTCTATGAAAAAATTCATAAGGAGTTTTCATTTTTTCTTTCACACTCAAAACATGATTAAGTACATATTATGCACAATTAACCGCATCTGCCCAAAAAAATTAGCAAAGTAGATTCAATCAACATGGTATGAGCAGCTTCAATTAGAGTGTGATTCTTTCTCTCAGCAACACAATTTTGTTGAGGCGTTATGGCTACACTAAATTATCTAAAAATTCCTTTGTTTGCACAAAAAGAATCAAAGATGTGATTTTTGAATTCGGTACCATTGTCACTTCTAATAGCCGTGGCCTTCCTTTTGCTTATCCTTTTGATGATAGAATTAGTTTCCATAACTCTGTAGCTATTTCTCCATTATGAGCTAAGAACCTCACCCAAGAATATCTAGAGAAATTATCTATAACAACAAGACAAACATTTTTCTTAGCAATTGATTTTACGGTGATTGGGCCAAACAAATCAATATGTAGCAACTCGCGGGGACTAGAAATAGTGTTTTCAAGTTTTGTCTTGTGAGATTTTTTTTGTTGTTTTCTTTTGGCATAGGCTATACACATTAATAACAGAAAAATATTTTGATGGTAATCCCCTAAAAAGTATGTTATTAACCAATTTGTTAATGTTTTGGAAATTGACATGGCCGAATCAATGATGCCATCAAAATGATTCAGAGGGTGATGCTTTAGAAAGAAGACAGGTGACGGTGGAAGTGGATTCTTTGGATCCCATATCAAGAAGATAAGTGTCATTCTTTTTTGAAGCTCGCACTAGTACCATATTGTTAGATATATTAAACCAGGACTTTGAAAATAAGCATTCATTTGAGAAAAATAGAATATGAATATCTCTATCACAGATTTAAGAGACAATCAATAAGTTGAATCCCAACTCTGGAACAAAGTTGACTTTCTCCGGAGTGAGAGATCCATTTAAAAGCTCGCCTTGACAAATCAGCTTTCACCTTTCTTGTCACCAACAAATGCTACGTACCCTCCATTGATAATACGATAATTGGTCAACAAGTCTTTCGACCAGGTCATATGCCGAGAGCATCCCCTATCGACATGCCAAAAACTATTTACAACTATAGAGGATGACTCCTGCAAATATAGAATGATCAAGTTAACCATTTAAAACTGGAACCCAAGTTTGAACAACTTTAGGTTTTGGTATAGAGGATTTTTTGCAAAAGAAATTATTAACAATATGAGTTAATCTACTGCCAAGAGAATTCTTATGTGCAAATCTATGATGACGCTCATGACAGTTTTTAACTACATGACTATCTTTACCACATCTTAAGCAATGGTATTTTAATCTAAATTTATGTAACACCTGTTTATTTATTTATTTTGAAGCCGACGAAAGAAAAAAAAAAGAAATAAAATCCAAAGTCAAGGGACCAAATTCACCAACGAGAGAAAGTTCGGTGAGTGGGGTTATTTAAAGGGAGAGGGTAGCCCTTACCCTCTCCCAACACCCAAAATTCTTCAATTTGGAGAAAAAGAATGGAGAAAAGGGAGAAAAGAAGGAAAAGGCTTGATTCGCGTGGGTTTGAGCTCGAAAATCATGGTGTAGCAGGTCCAAACGATGCTCTACTTCTCGGTGTGGTTTGTGTGAGTTCTAGGACCCCTCTTTTAAAAGTTTTTGGTCGATTTTGGGGCTGGAACACATCTAAAAACCGTTTTTGTATGTGTCTGTTTGACCCATTTGTATGTGTTGCATGTGATGCTTTTGGAGTTTGTTTCCGGGCTTGTGTGTGCTTGAATGGTGTTGTAGCATGCATTCCTAAGGTTTAGGATGGTCAATTTGGGCTAAGAATGACTTTGGATGAGGTTGGAGGTCGAAAATGGAAGATTGGGTTCGGGATGAACTACATTCTGCATCACCTTGGGCTAGGCGACCGAATGGAGGCCATACAATGATTGAGGTGCCACTGAGGTTCATTCGCACAACTGAGGGTTCATTCGCACGATTGAGAGCTCATTCGCACGATTGGGAGCCAATTCGCATAAGTGCGCATCCATATTAGTTTCATCCGCACAAAGTGTTCATTCGCATTAGTTCCATTCGCATGGGACTCATCCGCATTGATTCCATCCGCATTAGGTCCATTCGCATGGGTGTTCATCCGCATAGGTGTTCATCCGCATTGGTCCAATCGCATGATGTTCAGTCGCCTAGAGGCCATGCGACTGAAGCGTGCCCATACGCCCAAGTAGGGCTGGTGTACCCGAGGAAGGTGTAGTTTAATTACTGACTTTCGGGGGAAAGTGCACACGAAAGTTTCGACGTGGGAGATTCCCGTAAGTTCATGTAAGATGACTTTTGAGATGTTAAAGGTTATGTTGGGCCTGATGATGTTGCATGATTATGCATGATGTATGTTATGTATGTATGATGTTGCCCTGCATGATGTTGACTGTGTATGATATGTTCCTTGTTATGATGTATGTTTATCTTTCCCGTGACTTTACGTTGAATGTTAATGAATGAATGAAAGTATTATGTAATGTAAAGTGGAAGATAATGAAAAGAGGAACATGATGAATGAATGCATGCATTAATGAATGATGAATGTAATGGAAGTCTTGCAAGCATCGTATGTCGGGACACGCCCCTTTGTAAGGTGTAGCCTAACGGTGTGCGGATTCGCTACCCCGGGAGGATGCATATTGGGGTCTGTCTTTGTGATTGACCACTTGTATGGAACCATTGTTGCTTGCCTTAGGTACTATGGCCAGGAGGTGATGTGCATCGTGAAGGAAGGTTTATGATAGGCTTAGGTCCAGTACCATGAGGACTGAAGGGCAAAGCACATGACAATGGTAAACCCAAACTATACCTTAGGTACTATGACCAGGAGGTGTTGTGCACCATAATGGATGGTCTATGATCGGCTTAGGTCCAATACCAGGAGGCTGAAGGGTAAAGTTCATGGTTGATGGAAAGAAATGATGTAATGAATGAATGAATGAATGAAAGTAAGAATGTATGAACGAATGGAAGCTAACAAACGAATGATGAAGATAATAATGATGTTGTCTATGTGTACGTATGTTGTATGATCGCATGAAAGTAATGAACGGTTTTAACGAAAGAAAAGTATGTTTTATTTTAAAACTAGAACTCACCCTTATTTTATGTGTTTCCAGTTTGCAGGTAATGATTGTTGAGGATGGCACGAGGTGGCTACTCAGCACTTTTGGGGATGGCATCCATTTTTATAATGCTTTTGTGTTGTAATGCAACATGTATTTTGTAACTCGTTAATGATGTATTATTTTGCAAAAGCTTTTATAATGAAATGAAATGTCATTTTTTAATGTTTCCGCTGCAATGTTTACGTGAGATAAATGATAACCTATGTTTTATGTGCGACGATCGACCAGCTTTAAGCGTCCCGGGAATGGGGCCTTACAATTTATTATTCAACAAATCAGGTGTTTATCTATAAATATTTCCTCAACGCACTCAGATAAGCTAGAATCATCATCACTGTAAGTGTCATACATTTATCTGGTTCTGATTTTGTCTTTTAAGGGATGATTATTTACAAATGATGATGTGTCATCATTTAAAATACATGTGGTACTTGTACCACTTGTACTTTCACTAGAAGAAGATATTACCTGTTGATTAGATTGTGAAATTTTAAGTGGGGTAAACGATGGGATGGGATGAAAAAATAATATTTCAAAGCAGTTTTATTTTGTTTTATCACTATAAGTGATGGCTGAATCATCCACAAACATTTCACACAAGCATTCGAAATATCATCATTACATCTTAAATCATTTGATAAAGAAGTGGAACAACAACTTGAACATGGAGTTAATGTCTCAGACAAACTTTTGAGAAACAAAAAAATACTTAAACTAGAACTATTATCTAGAACAGATTTTTGAGATTTAGGTGTACTAAAACTATTGCATCCAAGTCCAATCGTTGGTCCATAAATGTACTCCTCACACACTTCCTTATGATTAACACCTTCTAAACCTGCAAACAGATTGTTAGTATATGTTCGAATGAAATAATATCAAGGATGAGGATTTTGCATTGGAAAATAACAGTAAGTAATAGGAAGAGGATAACCCAAACCTATTTTAATCCTAGCCTCTGTTGTGATTTACACAAATAGTTATGTTTTATGCTTAAGATGGTCCATTTATCAAGTTTTGACTGAAGTTTACTTGTTTTAAACTCAGCGAGAGCGACTCTTTCAACCAAAGTATTTATTTCAACATTTATTTCTAAGACAATTCTTTTTAGATGTTCATTTTCTTTTAAAGCTTCATTTAATTAAACAACATATTTTGATTCATTTAGCTTAAGCTCATCATTAATTCATCTTAATTCTTTTTATTATCAAATAACAAATGATTTGCTTTATACACACAAAATAATCTGATTTTGCAAACAGAGGAACACATGTCTTGTATTACCTCGTAAGGAAGACCTATCACCACCTTTTCTGCTGCTAGGGCTTTGTTACACTAGGACACTAGAGTACTCTTCTTGATTTCCTCAATAGTGTTTGTACTAGCATGCTTCCCTTTGTCCTTTTCCTTAGACTATTTGTTCATCAACTTCATTTTCTCATCCTTGAATTCATTCAAATCATCATTCTTCAAACTAACAATCACTCTCTCTTCACTACAATCCTTCATTTCACTCATAAATGTACTTTCTGAATTTGTTTGCTCAACTTCCTTATGCATAAGAGTTTGATTAATTTCAGCTTCATTGTTAAACTCCCTAAATGGATCAAACTCCTCCATACTTTCCTCTTTATCAACTATCTCAGCAACTAATGCTTGGTTGATTCTTTTTTAGTTTCTTCTGCTTTATCACTCCATGTAAGGCCCCGTTCCCGAGACACTTACAGCTGGCCAATCATTGCTCACAAAACATGCATTTACATTAAACTTTCATAAAAACATCGCAATGGAACACTAAAATAACTTTTCATTTCAAAATAACTTCTTTTGCAAGTTAATACAATCATTCATTACACCTTTTCATTTGTTCGCATTACAATGCAAAAACAGTAGCAAAAAGAATGCCATCCAAAATGCCAAGTAGCTGCACCGCCCATCCTCAGCAATGCTCACCGGCCAACTGGAAAATGCATAAAAATTCAGCGTTGCTGAGTTAGTTTTATAATAAAATATACTTTACTTTCATGTGATCACACATCATACGTACAAATAGATAATATCATTATTATCTTCATCATTCGTTCGTTGACTTTGTTCATTCATTATACGTCATTACCATTCACTTTCATTACTTCCGTTCTCATTCATTCATACTTTCTTACTTTTATTCATACGTTCATCATTACATCTTTTCATTCCATCAAAACCAGGAACTTTACCCTACCGTCATGCATAAAGCTGGTAATGGGCCAAAGTCTATCATAGACCTTCCGTCATGGCGCACAGTAGCCTGGCAACAGTACCTAGGGTAAGTTTAGGTGTACCATTGTCATGTGCTATACCCACCATCATGCATAAAATGGATACTGGGCCGAAGTCTATCATAGACCTTCCGTCATGGCGCACAGCAGCCTGGCCACAATATCTAGGGTTAGCGACAAAGGTTCAATACAAATGGTCAATCACAAAGAAAGACCCCGATGTGTATCCTTTCGGGCTAGCTAACCCCACACCGTTGGACTAACACCCTACATTGATGCGTGTTCCGACATACAAGGCTTGCAAGACTGACATTACTTTCCTTTGTTCATTAATGCATGCATTCATTCATCATGTTCCTCTTTTCATTATCTTCCATTTTACGTTACATAATACTTTCATTTCATTCATTTACATTCAACGTAAAGCCATGGGAAAATAAACATACATAATAAGGAACATCAGCATACACAGTCAACAACATCATACAGGGCATCATACATACATAGCATACATCATACATACCATCATGCATAACATCATACACATCATGCCAAAACATCAAACATACATCATAACATCTTGCTAAACATTAAACACACATCATAACATCATGCCTATCACATCATCTATGACCTCAAAAATTCAACTTACATAGCTCTCGGGAATCTCCCAAGTCAAAGCCTAAATTTCACTTTTTCCCTAACATTCAGAAAACATTCTAAGTGTTCATCCGCATTTGTTATAGTTCATCCACATTTCTTTTCCTTCATCCACATTTCTTTTACTCCATCCGTATTTCCTTTACTTCTTTCGCATTTCCCACTACTCATCTGCATTGACTGTTCATCCGCATTTACTTTCCATTACTCATCCGCATTGACTTACATAATGGTTAATGCTCATCTGCATTAACTGTTCATCTGTATTGACTTTCTATTACTAATATGCATTTCCCATACTTAGTCAATGTTCATCCGCATTGACTTTCCACACTCATCCACATTGACTTACTCAATGGTTAATGCTCATCCGCATTAACTGTTTATCCGCATTGACTTTCCATACTCATCCGCATTGGCTTACCTAGCAGTTAATGCTCATCCGCATTAGTTGTTCATCCGCATTGACTTCCATACTCATCCGCATTGGCTTACCTAGCAGTTAATGCTCATCCGCATTAGTTGTTCATCCGCATTGACTTCCAATACTCATCCGCATTGCTTCTGCATACTTAGGCAGATTCTAAAACTTAAACATACGAGCCCTAAACATCAAATCTCACTTCCCTATCAACATCTATCATGTTCTAAGCTTAAATCTTACTTTCTATGCCTTAGAAACACAACCATAACATCAACAAACATGAACATAGCCCAACATCACATCATAATTACAGCGTACACATGTTCATACATACGGGTAAAACCAGTTTCATAAAAACATCAGTTCATGCATTTCCAGCCCGAAAAATCAGTTAAAAACCAGTAAATGAGGGGTTCTGAACTCACCTTTGCAGCTCTTGACTATGGCTTCTTCCAAACTCATTTGCAATTGAGTTCAACTACCTAGAAACCCACTAAAAGACATACAACCGACATACAAACACACATAAGCACAAACCCAAGGCAAGGCCAGTTAAGAACACCATAAAACCATGAATTCTTACCTTGAATTCGAATTCTTCCTTGTTCTTCTTTCTAAAACCGAGAGTTTCTACTCCCCTTCCTTCTCTCTCTAAAAATATCCGAGGATTTGTGTGTAGAGAGTGATGGGCGGCCATGCCACCTTTATCACCAACTTTTCAAAGATTTTGTCCTTTTTGTCACTTTTAACCACTAGACTTGGGTTTTATTTCTTTTCCTTCTTTTTCTTACCTCTATTCTTCTTTCTTGACTTTAAAATAACTGGGTATTACAAGTCCACCCCCTTATATAGATTTCATCCCCAAAACCTATTATTTCTCGAACAGGCGTGGGTAATGCTGTCTCATCTCCTCTTCAGTCTCCGACGTAGACTCAGATTCCTTTTTGTGCTTTCACTGTACACGCACAAGAGGGACCACTTTATTCCTCAGCCTCTTCTCTTTTCAATCAATGATCGCCACTAGTTGCTCCATATAATTGAGCCGTTCATCTACCTCGATATCCTCTAGTGGAACAATCATATCCTCGTCTACTAAACATTTCCGCAGATGAGATACATGGAATGTCGGATGAATTCCACATAAGTCATTTGGTAACTCCAACCTATAGGCCACCTCTCCTACTCTAGCAACCATTCAGAAAGGCCCTATATATCTCAGGCTCAACTTGCCCCGCTTTCAGAACCAAATGATACCCTTTCAAGGTGAGACTTTCAACATAACCCTGTCACCCACCTAGAACTCAATCGGTCTACGTCGTTTATCAGCATATGACTCTTTTCTATCTTTGGCTACCTTCATGAAGGCCTTGATCTTTTCAAGTTTCTAAGTCGTAGCCTTGATCACCTTGACGCTTCCTAACTCTTTCTGACCAATATCGCCACAACAGACGGGTGTTCTGCATCTCGTACTGTATAACATCACATAAGGGGGCATACCAATGCTGGCATGATAACTGTTGTTATATGAGAACTCAGCTACCAGTAAGTGGTCATCCTAACTTCCTCCAAAATCGATAACACATGCCCGAAGCATATCCTCCAACGTCTGAATGGTCCTTTCTGACTTACCATCCATTTGGGGATGATAAACCGTGCTAATATGTAACCTCATCCCTATCGCGTTGTGGAATTTCTTCCAAATTTAGATGTAAACGGGTGTCATGATGAGACACAATAGACACTAGCACACCATGACGAGTTACAATTTCCTTGATGAATAGATCCGCCAACCTCTCAGATGAATATGTCTTGCAGATCGATAGGAAGTGAGCACTCTTCGTCAAACGGTTAACTATCACCCATATGGCATCATACCCTTTCGAGGTTCGCGACAACTTTGTAATGAAATCCATGGTGATGTGCTCCCACTTCCATTCTGGTATATCCAAAGGTTGGATCTTTCCATATGACTTTTGGTGCTCGGCCTTCACTTGAAGTCAAGTAAGGTACTTACTCACATACTCCACCGCATCACGCTTCATACCCGACCACCAATAATCTTTCTTCATGTCTTGGTACATCTTTGTAGCACCAGGATGAATAGAGTACCGAGTCCTATGAGCTTACTCCATAATCTTCATACGTAGATCCCCATAACGAGGAATCTACATCCGCCCGAATCGGGTCTTAACACCGAGTGTGTTTTCACCCAATTCCGCAATTAGAGCTCTCATTATTTTGGAGTTAAGATGATCTTCTTTTGATGCCTCATCTTGAAACTCCTTGAATTGCTTCATCACATCCGAGGTCATGATCAATTGGTAAGCTTTTACCCGAACCGGTTCGGGTTTTTCGTTCCGCCTAAGGGCATCCGCCACCATGTTGGCTTTGCCCGGATGGTAATGGATCTCGCAGTCATAATCTCTTATGAGCTCCAACCATCATCTCTGCCTCATGTTCAGGTCCTTCCACTCAAAGAAGTACTTCAGGCTCTTATGGTTAGTGAATATGGTACACTTCGTCCTGTAAATATAGTGCCTCCAAATCTTTAATGCAAAGACCACGGCTGCTAGCTCCAAGTCATGAGTAGGATAATTGACCTCATGAACCTTCAATTTTCGGGATGCATAGGCTATGACTTTTCCCCTCTACATTAACACACACCCCAACCCCGAGTAGGAAGCATCAGAATAAGCCACCAGATCTTCACTTCCCTCAGGTAATGACAAAATAGGAGCTTGAGTCAACCTCGCCTTCAATTCCTGGAACGCCTTCTCTTGAGCTTGACCCCATAGAAACTTTACATCTTTCCGGGTCAACTTGGTCGGCGGAGAAGCGATCTTAGATAAGTCTTGAATGAATCTCCCGTAGTAGCCCGCCAAACCCAAGAAACTACGAATCTCGGATGGCGTCTTTGGAGACTTCCATTGCATCAGTGCCTCCACCATTGTTGGATCTACCATAATCCCCTCAGGATTCACCACGTGATCCAAGAACTGAACTTCGTGCAACCAAAATGAGGACTTGGAGAACTTGGCATACAACTTCTGCTTTCTCAACGTCTCCATAACCTCCCGAATATGACCGGCATGCTCTATCTCGCTATTTGAATAAATTAGGATATCATCAATAAATACAATCACTGATTTACCTACATCGGCTGACACATTCAATTCATCATACCCATAAAAGCAGTTGGCACATTAGTCAAACCAAAAGACATGACACGAAACTTGTAATGACCATAACGTGTGCGAAAAGCTGTTTTAGGGATATCCTACCCCTTCACTTTCAACTGATGGTAACCATATTAAAGGTCTATCCTTGAGAACCAACTGGCACCTTGAAGCTGATCAAACAAATCGTCAATCCTCGGTAATGGGTACCGATTCTTCACCGTAAAATTGTTCAGCTCACGGTAGTCTATACACATCCTCATGCTACCGTCTTTCTTCTTCATAAATAAGACCGAAGCACCCCCAGGGATAGATACTCGGCCTAATAAACCCCTTATCAAACAGCTCTTGCAACTGCTCCATTAATTCTTTCATCTCAGTCGGAGCCAATCGATACGGTGCCTTGGCAACAGCTTGGGCACCCGGTATCAGATCAATCTGAAACTCGATCTCTCGGTCAGCTGGCACTCTTGGTAAGTCTTCTGGGAACACATCTGGTAAGTCACACACAATCGGTACATCGACAATTGTGGTGTTGGCATTTCCACATCCTTCACATAAGCCAAGTAGGCACTACATCCACGCCTCATGCACTTTCCTGCCACCGCCATTGAGATTACTTTCGGGACCGTCGTGACCCGATCACCATAAACCGTTATCGGACACCCGTCAGGCGCTGTTAAATGAATCATGTTATCGCAACACACAATGTTTGCCTCGTGGTCCGCTAACCAATCCATCACAAGAACCACATCGAAACCACCTAAGGTCATCACGAATGGTCCAACAGGAAACTTGTGACCTTCTAATTCCACAGCACATCCTTCTATCATTTCAAAAATCCTGGTAGACTTACCTATGGTAATTTCTACATCAAAGGGCATATCTATATTCTTACTACAAATAGGCAATTTAGCACAGAAAGCGACATAAATGAAATGATAGGATCAAATGTACCAATTTGTGATGATGTATGAACACAATTCAAAGAAATACAAACAAAGTAATCAAATCAAGCAAGATATCAACAAAATTCATAGTTTCATTAATATCAAGCAAAGACAATTACAAAGTAAGTAAGCAGTTCTAAATCTGTTCTAAAACTGCTATTCTTCTTCTTTTCTAACTGCTACAAGTCTATGCTATTTATAATGAAACACAAGGAACTAACAAATTACAAAACTAGTCCCAATACTATTATAAATAGTAAAAAGACACATAAAGACAACATGTTAATCTTTATAGAGTTCTAACAATACTCCCCCTAAGATTTACATGGTTTTCGGTCTTCAAAATCTTCAATCTTGTCTTCTTTTTATCTTTCCTTCAGCTTTATCTTTCATCTTTAGCTTTCATCTTCAGCTTTTATCTTCTATATTCTATCTTCAGCACTCAAAGAAATCTTCAGGTTCTTCCTTGATCTTGGACATTGGCTTCTTTTTATACATCTCCTGTTCTTTCAAAGCATATTTTTGAATTTCCCAAAATTTACATTTTAGTCCCTCAAATTTTCACTTTTTACATTTTGCACACTCAAATATAATTTTTAACAATTTTAATTTTTCACTTGTTGTTTAACATTTTAAAATTTATCTTTCCCTTCATTTTAGTCTCAAAACATAATTTAATATCTATTTTTCAATGTTTGAAAGAAGTATTTCCACTTGCAAATTTATATAGGTTCATATTATCATTTTCAAAAGTTACATTATCAAGCTCACATACACTTTGAACATATAGCATCATCCTTTCAATTCAACATTTTAACTTTGATTTTGATTTTCTGAGAAAAACTCTTCCATTTCTTACTCCCCCTAAACTTTTAAGTTTGAAAAATTATAAGTTTCCTAAGGTAACATAATAAGATCACACATCTCATTGTTACATTGCCTTCAGACACTATAAACATACATAAAATCAAAATGAAAGTAGAATCAAAATCTAGTATAAACAAAAGAATTAATGTCTGCAGTGAGATCATATCAATGAAGATCAGCACATTAAAATAAAAAATGTGAATAGTCATAGACAATGAATAAATCCTAATCATGTGTGTTCAAGGTCAGTGATATCACAGCAAAGGAGACACAAGATCTAAGGACAGAAAATGAGTGTTTTTGACAAAATATCAACTCACTTACTTTTTCAATTCATGAATTGATTAGGGTATATTTAGATATGACATGATGTAATTAATACAAAGACTTAGAGAGCTCAACTATCATCAAGACATGCAATAAAGAACACATACTCAACTTATTACCTGAAACATATGTAATACCAGAGCTCATGTTACTTAAATGAATAGAGAATGATCATGGATAACCATTTGATCAGCTCTAACTATCCAATTGAATAGATTGTGCACATCGGCATCTTTTGCATCAAAGAGAAAATCCAGATCTGTAATGACTTACAACAAAGGATATCTCAACACTTCAGGTCTATGATGACTCATAAAAAGAAGGGATATGATGCTTGTAACAGATCTCATGATTAATCACATCACCATCAGGTGTGAGTGGCGTAACTTAACATGGAATCAATTTGATAAGCCAATACATTTCAAAAGTACTCAAATGAATACACACAAGCATAAAGATTTAGTGTAATCACAAGAATTTACTTTTTCAGTATAGCAGCATGATATTGTCTACACATCATATCTGATCATGTGTAACACCTCGAAATGTCAAAACAAGTCCTTAAGGATAATGGGCTTGATTATTGGGTATTTTAATAAGGTAAAGAATGATCATGGGCTAAATTAGGTTTATTGGGTAGTGGCCTATGGGATTAAAGGCCCATAATCAGCCCTTAATCACCCAAACCAGCCTTCATCTTCCTCATTGCAACCCAAGCCACCAAAATTCATAGAGAGAGAAAGTAGAGAGAGAAAGTGAAGAAAACTCAAGATTTGAAGCTTCCAAGGTTAGGAGATTGAAGATCTGGGTGTTGGAGCATCAAGACCTAAGAAAGAAGCAGCAAATCCAGGTAAGAATCGACCTCTAAACCCTTCTGTAGATCAAACCCGGATTCTAGGGTTTTGAGTTTTGAAAAGTTGCAAAGAATCGCATAAAGGTCATATTTTTACGTATGAAAACATGTATAAAGCTTAGATTTAGGCTCATGGATGATAAACTAAGAGATTAGACGTAAAAAGTTATGATTTTGGGTTAAAAACACACTGGTATGTGATTTTTATGCGATATGCAAAACTATATATGCATCCAGCGAATTTGCATATTCAACTAGCGAAACTATGAGGACTTCCTACGAAACTATAGTTTCGCAGGTAGTTTCGCAGACATTCTTTTTCAATGAAAGTTGGGCGAAACTGGCAGCGAAGATGCCAGCGAAACTTCCAGCGAAACCGCCAACGAAGGTGCTAGCGAAACTAGCAGCGAAACTAAGCGAAAGTGTTGGCGAATCTAGCTGCGAAATTACTGATCTTGCAGCGAAATTAGCAGCGAATTTAGGCAGAAAATTAACCCCCTTAGAGTGTTAACATGTCTGCAGGTTGTGTAGTGTGATCCTAGCGTAGAAAGCTTAGTGTAGAAGTTATTTGTGGTATCCAGGTGAGTTCTAGATCCCCTATTTATAAGTTTTTCCATGTTTTGGGGCTATTATGCATACTAAATTTATGTTTTTAAATGACGAAGATTTTAAGGGGTTGTAACAGGAAGAACGATTTGTCTATATGTAAAAGTGCTATAAGTAAAAGGTCAGCCCGACCCCAGCGAGGGGCGTTGCCCCTTGGACCCCACTAGGGGCTGCTACCCCTAGGACCCCGCTGTCAGGAGCTGCCACCCCCGACCCCCCGCTGTCCCGCAGAGGGTCGGTTATGTTTTATGATATTTAGTACTTGGCATGTTATGTACTTAATAAGTTAAGTATTATATATATTAAAGAGGAAGATTATATTAATGAAAAGTGAAACTTAATGAATGTTACCCCCAGGCCTGTTTGCTGATGTAAAGTCTTGCAAGCAATATGATAGACGTCACTTATGTGAGTCTGATTTATGATGATGGAACTGTATTCATGAGCGGGCTATGTGCCTTGCAATGTGGATCAACTGTCGGGGGTTAGCTACCGTATTCATGTGTACCGACAAGGATTGACATTTGTTGTCGGTTAACATGGAGCTCTTGCTTTGTGCAATCTCGTTTATGATGAAAGTGAAAGATAATGAAAGATAATGAACATGCTTGTTATGATGCAAGTAATGTTATGTACTATGATGTATGCATGGTCATTATATGAAGGATAAAGTTTATAATTTCTTATATTATCTAAAACTAGAACTCGCTCAGCAAAGCTGACTTTTATGCATAATAGTTGGCAGGTAAATGCTGATGCTGAGGATGGCACACAGAGCTACTTGGGGAGTTATGGATGGCATTACTGTTTATGAAATCTTTATTCTAACTCAAGAACAAGTAACATGTTTTGATTGCAATTAAAGGACAAATTTATGAGTACAATATGATTTTCAAGTTTCTAATGAATGTCTATTTAATTCCGCTGCATGTTTTGATTATTAAAAATGATTTTTTATGCTATGATTAACCAACTGTGAGGTTTTCCAGGAACGGTGCCTTACATCATGTTAGACTTTATTAATGAGTGAAATATGCAACTGATCTCACTAATGTACTATCATTTCTCAAATATTGTATAAGTATATTCTGTTCTAAACATAAACTGACAATTAGAAAAAGACTCTATTTTTGGAGTTTTGATTTATACTTTTGTATTTGGTTTTTCTAAAAAAACACACACACACAAAATACAAACATGCAATTAACATTGAGAGGATCACTTATGATGATCTTTTGATTTAGAGAGTTCACATATGATTAATAAGACCAATTGACTCCACTAAATACTCAAACCATCCTCGTAGGAACGGTTTAGTAAATAGATCCGCCAACTATTTTTCCGCTGCAATTTGAATCAATATGATTAACCCTTTTTCAGAGTTATCTCTGAGAAATGATATCAAATTTTGATATGTTTCGTTTTTGAATGTTGAACAGGATTAGCTGTAATGAACATAGCAACAGTGTTATCAATGTAAATAGGTGTTTTAAGATAAATGAACCCATAATCCAGTAGTTGATTTTACAACCAGTGGATTTGAGAACATCCTGCTGATGAAGTAATGTACTCAGCTTCTGCAGTTGAAACAGAGACATGTGTTTGTTTCTTGCATTGCCACGAGACTAATCGGGAACAAGAAATATAAAAGATTAAATTTCTTAAAAGATTAAAGTTCAACTGTGAACAAAAGTTGACTTTGTCAAAGCTTATTATCCCATTTGATAATGTTCCTTCTCCTGTTATTTTTCCTCCTGCATCACCACCAAAGGCGACGTGTGTTCCATTCTTTAACTTAAATTCTTGTAACATGGTAGGATTGCCTGTCATATGCCGGCTACACCCACTATCCACATACCATTAAGTGGTCTTCTTGGGCGTACCTACACAACAAGAAAATTAAGTTGAGATATCCACCCAAGTCGAGATGGTCTTGGGTTTTCCAAATTTATGAACAATGGTAAATTGTTTGTAATGAAGATTATTCAAATCAGGTTTATTCTTGATGAATTTACCAATCCTGTTTTGAAAATTGTTTGAGTTATTTTTGAGAACATTCATACCATTTGATTGATCAATTTTTGACACGTATTGATGACTAACCTTTTTATTAGTGATTCTTATAGATCTTGGTATGAATTGTTCTTGCACCTTTTATTTAGATCTCATATAATTGTTCTTTTGAAAAGATCTCAAACCTAAAGAAGGTTGATTAGTTCATTTTTAAAATCCAACAGTTTGATTTCTCATATATTGAGGATTAACATAACCTTTACTCATGTTTGCATTTGCAAATCCTCTAGTATGTGATCTCTTTCTAAAATAACAATTTGTAGTATTGTGAGTCTTCTCATCACAATAAGTACAGTATTTTTTAAAATAACAATCTGTAGGGAAATGATTTCTCATGTCACATATGTGACAATACTTGTTGAAATAGCACTTAGCAGTATTATGATTTTTCATATCACATATTTCACAGTACTTTTGTGGAGTTATAAATAACTGTTTGTTAACTTTTGACATTGACACTATATTTGATTCATTTTTATATTTTGCTGTCAAATAGTTAAACTGTTGTGTTTCATTTTTCACATTTTGATTTTGTGCCAAATTATTTTGCAAAGAATTCATATTTAACAAACCGGCTCACACAAATTTTATCGGTTTAAGTTTAGTTGCATGATTTGTTGCTTTGATCAACTTTTTTGTACTTTTGTTTTGTTCAAATTTTCTTTTTGATGATTTCTTTCTTCTTCTTTGATTCTTTGACATAGAAGAACTTGGTTTACTTCCAGATTAAACATCACCAGAAGAAGATTCTTTTTCAGATTGACCTTGTTTTAGATTAATAGTGTTTGAATCTTCTGATGTTCCTACCTGTTATTTATCTTTATAGAATAAATTTGATCAGAAGTGTTTTGTTTTGTTTGTTTACGTTCATAAGATTTTATCTTGATTGGATTACAATTTTTAATCTTTTCTTGATCATTTTCAACAAAAACTTTTACATTTTCTTTTTCTTCTTCTGAATTCTTGTTTTGACCTGAAAAGCTTTAAGTTTAGCTTTATTCTCAGGAGAATGATCATGTGTATTAAAGTTCTCTGGTAAAGTGTTTGTAATAGATTTAGGCATAGGTTCATGAGTGAAACCTAACCGTGCTTTCTGTTTATCTTTCCTCTCACTTACCTGTTTTTCTATGATCATTTTTGAACTTTTTACTTTAACAAGATCCATTTGAGTAGCAGCCTGTGCTATCTTCTCTTGTTCAAGATTTTTGGTCATATCTTCCAATTGTTTAGAAACAATTTCTAATTCTTTTAGTGTTTTCTTCCATGAAGTTTGAAGAGAAATAATCTTTTGATCTGCTATTTTATGATCGGATGTTAGTTTGTTATGCATTGACTCTTCTTGTTTTAGTTTCTCGTAGATTTTATATGAATAGTTTCTCACAGATTTTATATGAATAGTTTCTATAGTATTCAACATGTTCATAGCATGATTTTGTGCAAAGTTTTTCACTCACTTCATATGAGATTTCAGGGAATTTTGGAGATAAGGTTTCAGATTTTAAGATGAAGTGTCAACCTTAGGTTCATCAGACTGTGCCATTAGAGCTACTTCATCTGTATCCTCCTTAGGATCAGATTTGTCACTCCAATCATAGTCATCTTCTTCATTTTCATCTTCCACCTTTGGATCATTATTTTCTGACCAATCTTCTCCCTGGACTTCTGCAACAAGAGATAAACTTGATGTTAAATCATTAGTAAACTGTTCAGTATATGCACTCCAATCATAACCATCTTTAATGCTAACTACTAAAGCTTTCTTGGTTTCATCTAATGATTTTGTTTCATCTTTAAGCTCAGGCATAGGAAGACTTTGATAAGGCTTTTGAAAAGTCTTCTGAGTTGGTTGAAACCTTTGATTGCTAGAACTTGATTGAGCATTTCCTCCATTATTCCTTGGAGCTTTGCATTCTCTGGAAAATGTCCATAACTGTTACAGTTAAAACAACTTGATTTTGACTTATCAAACCCAATAGTCTTGTTAGCACTTGGCTTGTACTTCGTGTTGACATATGAGTGTTTTTGTTTTCTGTAAGCAATCATCACCATCTGCCAGTTTAAGTCCATCTCTTCAACATCTTTAGGATATATTTCAAACAAATCTTGCAAAACAAGGTCTAATTGAGTTAAATGACTACCTTGATATGCTTGAAAACTAGCCATAAATGTAGTGAATGCAGTTTTAGACTCTTCATCCTCTAATAGGATGTTTATCACATCTTTAACTTTGCTAGATTTAGCAGAGTTAGATGAAGAACTCTCTGTTTGAACATTAGATGTTTGAGACTGAGATTTAGGAGGAGATTAAGAATAAGACTATGTTGTATAAGCAGGAGCACTAATAAATGATGAATTAGTGAAAAATCCTGCTTCAACAAATAAATCTCCCTATTTTTCTGTAATTTTCTCACTTTTTCCCATGAATGCATTTTCAATAGTATTTGAAGGAAAAGCAACAAACTGATACTGAGACATTGATGCTACTCTATCATTATTCCTTAAGCTTTCATCAATCTCTACTAACTCTATCTTGGCAATGAGTAGATCTAGATCCATGGGGAACTTCTCAGTATGCTTTAGTAAGGTTACTGTGTGTTTCCATGATGAGGGTAAAGCATTGAGTAGTCTAAGATTTAGATCTTCAAGATCAGGCTTTACCAGCTGTTGACATCTCAGTTGTAAGTTGAACAAATTTGTTCATCATCTGATTTATGGTTTCTCCAGACAAATGTTGAAGCAATTCTAATTGCCTTTTCAACTTTTGTTTCTTGAGATTTTGAATCTCCTCGCCTCCTTCACCAATGTTCTTTAAGGTTTTATACATGGTGTATCCAGTTTGATATCCATCAAGCCTTGCAAGAACTTCCAGAGGTAGTCCTTTACACATCAAGGAATATGCTTTGATATCATTCTTTACTCTTCTTAAATCATCTCCTTGAAGACCATCTTCAGGATAGGGTTCTTAAGAATATTTAGTATAAACAAACCCTCTGTCAGGCCCATCAGTGATTATAGGAATGTATGGTCCTTTCTCTATAGATTTCCAAAGATCGGTGACAATGAAATTTAAATGATGTTTTAAGCAAAGAGACCAAATTTTGAAATCAGCTCTTTTTTTAAGTTTTGAAACTCTATTTTCAGAATCTTCTGATTTCACCATTCTATAGTTTTGTTGTTTTTCTTAGATTTTGAATTAAGAAAAGAAATGAAAAAGTTTTTGAAAATTTTCTTAAAAAAAGTTCTAAGTATCAAGGGTGATGCGCCTTAACAGTAGTCAAACTCTCAAACAGTTAATGCGCCTATGTTGAGAGACGTCTAAGGGAATGCCTTAGAAAAATTTCCAAAACGCCTAAGTTGATGCGTCTGAACAGTAGTAAAATGCCTGAAAAGTTATAATGCGCCTACGCAGTTGTAATGTGCCTCAACAGTTGTCAACCGTCTAAACAGTTCTAATACGCCTCACAGTGATGACATGTCTAGACTTTTACTCCTTAACAGTACTCAAACGTCTGAACTAAAAACGCCTAAATAGTGTTAATGCAACTAAACAATAGCCAAACGACTAACACCTAGACAGTTTTTCAGCAAACCTCAACACTAATGCGCCACATTCATCGTGTTCATATGCATGTAACTAACTCACATCTTTTGAAATTCTTCAAAAGTTGATGAATTGGATTGAAACTTTCCAATTAGACATGTTTTATACCGATAATCATTCTTCTAACATCAATTTCTTTCAATATCAACAACAAATCAATCAATTTTGTAATTTTCAGTTTGAAAAATAGTGAACTTTTCGAACACAAATTCAACAAATTATCTCGAATTGATGAATTAATTGCTCATTATGGTTTAAAACATGTTTCTGATGATGAAACACATCTGAAATCCACAAATTTTCAATTGAATTGTCTATCAATCATAGATTTAGTTAAACTTTTGAGTTTGAAAGTTCGACAAACCTCAAAAATCACTCAACCAACAGCTCTGATACCATTTGATACGATCAAATGAACCAATCTATGTTGATGTATGAACAAAAGTCAAACAAATACAAACAAAGTAATCAAATCAAGCTAGATATCAACAAAATTCATAGTTTCATTAATATCAAGCAAAGACAATTACAAAGTAAGTAAGCAGTTCTAAATCTTTTCTAAAATTGTTGTTCTTCTTCTCTTCTAACTGCTACAAGTCTAAGCTATTTTGAATGAAACACAAGGAACTAACAAATTACCAAACTAGTCCCTATACTATTACAAATAGTAAAAAGACACATAAAGATGATTTGTTAATTTTTCTAGACTTCTAACATGAACTTTTACTAGCACCCGAATCGAATAACACAAAGCCTAAAGTTTGGTTTACTAGAAACGTACCTAACACAACATCAGGGTCCATCCTAGCATCCTCCGGTGTCATTGTAAATGCTCTGGCACTCGCCCTTGGTCCTTCAACTCCAGTCTTCTTCACCCCCGAACCCTCAGCCCTTGGCTTCTTACAGTTTCTACTCATGTGGCCCTCCACCCTGCCTTCTTGTTACTTGTCGGGGAACCACCTCGACCAAACCTTTTCCCATTCCAATTCCGGTCACCACTCCCTTTCTTGATACCTTTAGCCACCACCACCACCACACTCTCTCATCATACAACCTCCCTGCTAAGTCCACCACTGACCTAAACGTGCTCGGTCGGGCAACGATCATGTGCCTGTGAATATCCGCCAGCAAACCCTGAATGTACCTCTTAATCTTTTGTGACAAAGGTGTCACTTGGTCCAGCACCAAACATGCCATCTCATTGAACTTGGTGGTGTACTGCTGATGTGTCATCGTCCCCACCTCCAACTACAGGAACTCTCTCTCAACCTTGTCCATCTCCCTGCGAGGACAAAACTCCTCAAGCACCAACTTCTTCAGCTCGGACCATCTCATCCTCCCAATAGCCTGACTACCCTAAACTTGGACAATATTCTCCCCCCAGCATAAAGCTGAGTCCACAAAAGAGTGGACAACAAAGTTCACTTTGTGATCCTCCCGGCACTCGCTGATGTTGAAAACAGCTTCTATTTCTCTCATCCACCAGTGAGCAGCAGCAATGCCGTTACCATCAAAAGTAGTGGCTTGCATTGTTGAAACGCCCCGTAGTTACAGCCTCGTGCCACCTCCGGCATAGGCTGTTCTTCTTCCTCTTTTTCTTCATCATTAGACAAAACCATCTCAGTCTCGGGTTGTCTTCTTTCGCCCGTAGGTCTGCTTCTTTCCTTTCTTTCTCCTTCGCTCATAGCTTTGATAACTTTGGTCACCATAGATGGTAAAATTGTTTGCATGACTTGATGAACTTCTTCCATAACAGCCTCCTTCACTGAGGCCCTCAGATTGGCTCTCTCATCAGCACCCTTCGGATGAGGGATATTGGGTTCCTCATGAACAACCTTTTCGGCCCTAGGCCTTCCTCTCGTAACCCGTGGTTTAGCACCACGTCCTCCGCCATGTGAAGCTTTAGATGCGCTACCACCGGCCATCCTCTAACACATATACTAAAGGATTTAAATATCAACACACTCATTCAAGGGAACATCTCAGTTTATGACAAGTATAGTAAGTCCCTAATTAAAATGGCCAGTTGTGATTAGCCACTTACTTTAATCTTCATACCCCAAGCATTACCTATCCTCACTACATCAACATCTAAATCTACCCGCAACACATAAACCACATAACATAACTTGATGCATATCTTCCATCATCATCCCTTTTCCTTTCAATTCACCAGCCACAGTGCTTCATAGCTATGAACAAACATGCCAAACAATGCCATCGTGTCAGATGGAATTGAAGTACTAGACGTAGCTTTTGAGTTTGATTAATCATAGAATTAGCTTCCACCACCATTGAATTGATCAAATAAAACATTCGTAGTCGAACTTCCTTGTCTTGATACATGCATTGGCGAGCTTGCAGCGAATGTTATTAATGTATCATTCTGAGAAAAACCGGATGGTGACATCATAGACTGATTGAACTCCCTCCTATTCAAATCCAATTCAAAAGACTTCAACTTGTTGATAATATCCATGAGCTTGTAATCAGTGAGTCCTCTCTATTGCTTTAACATTCTCACTTGTACACTTCATTGAGGTGGAAGTGAATCCCACAACCTATTCATTTGTTCACAATTAGTAAGCTTTTCATCATATTTTTTCAGAGTGCTTGAAACTGTCAAAAAGCAATTTGTTAAATTAGTAAGATTCTCATTCTTGTATCCTATGAACAAATTGAACTCTTTCTCAGCTTGTATCCCATTGTCCTTGACTAACTCAACATTCCCATCATAAAACTCACATAAGGCATAATATAGAGATTTGGCATTTTTGTGTTCAACAAAGTTGATGTAAATGTCTAGTGCGAGACACAAGGTTAAAGCTCCAAAAACTTTTTGATCTTTGTTAATCATTTTCAAATCTCTCTCATTAAATGTAGCTGGATCCTTGTTTTGAGAGGCAACTTCCCCAACAGTAACCATTAGGATATGCAGACCATAAATGATTGATTCCCAGTAATTGTGATCTGTGTAATAAATGAATGCCTTTAAACACCTCTTCCAATCCTCAAAGTTAT
Organism: Flaveria trinervia; assembly: GCA_025506515.1. NCBI lineage: Eukaryota > Viridiplantae > Streptophyta > Magnoliopsida > Asterales > Asteraceae > Flaveria > Flaveria trinervia. The sequence continues at coordinate 63,163,256 of CM046450.1, read as the reverse complement.
CTCCGTTGATCAATCTTGGAGGTCAGTTTGGTGCTACACTCTCTGAATCAGATATTGTAAGAGTTGCCATTTTACACATGATTAAGTAAGTAGTTTCACTGAGAATTACAGTTTCATTGAAGATAGTTAATTTCCTCATAATTTCGCTCAGATTTTCGACAGCAGTTTCGTTAGCAAACAAATCACTCACACTAATTTCACAAGCAATTTCGTTGGACACTAGCTTGAAGATTTTTTTAGATGGAAATTCGGCAACATTTTTGCTAAAGGAAGGTGCACAAACACTGTTGCACCCTGAAAGGATCATACATACCAACTCAATGGGTGAATTGATGATTGTTTAGCTGGAATCCCACAAGTCCAAGATGCAATGCGGATGAAGAAATACAAGAAAAATAGCAAGTATTAGTTTCTGCATTAGTCAATTCGGAAGACAAAAATTTGATGCGGACAAGTGTTTACTCTTCCGCATTAACTAATGCGGAAGACACAAGACTTATGCTCAACAAGTTACTCTTCCGCATTGACTAATGCGGAAGAATAAAAGAAGATGCGGACAAGATTTTGATCATCCGCATTGACGAATGCGGATGACCAACCAAATGCGCACAACTATTTGTTCATCCGCATTAACCAATGCGGATGACCAACTTACCAATGCTAATGATCAAGTGGAAATGCGGATCATGATTATGTCATCCGCATTTGTCAATGCGGATGAACAAGGAGAGATGTGGATCAAGACTTAGGCTAGTTTCTAATGTAATAGGTCAGGGGTAGTTTAGTCATTTTGTAAAGGCATCTTGTCTTGTCTATAAATAGAATAGTTTACCTCGTACTGAGGTGACGGTTGATAGATAGAGGATTTTGTTGTAATTATTCTCTGTAATTTGACAACTTTCATATATCAATACAAACAGAATGTATGAGTAATTTTTCTTGCTAGATTGTTCTTCGATTGTTTGTTTCCACCACTCAATCGTTGACTTGATTATCATATTCGATTCCCAGTAAGAATATCACTCTTACTAAAACCCAGTCAATTGGTATTAGAGCTTTGGCTCTCGATTCTTTTTCAGATCTACGCACAGACTGAATAGAACTCGATTGATGTGATAATCAAGTTGCTAGTAGTAGATATCATCATCTCTACTTAGCAAACAACAAGAATACTCCTGTCAAATAGCAAGAACACTCATTCTGAACCTCAACAGAACTGCTTGAACAAGTTGGACTCATCAAACATAATCAAACTTAAAATCAACTATATCTAACACAAATCAACATGGATTCTAACAGTTACTCTGAATTAGGTCATACACCTAAACCACCCATGCTTAAACACAAATCTGAGTTTAAAAAATGGAGAATACGGTTTAGAAATTATATCACAGGTGTGGATCCTGACTTTTGGATCTCAATATGTAAGGGTCCATATATTCTTGTTACTTTATCCATAGCTCAAGCTGCACTGTGCAAGACTACTAGAATACCAATTGAAGACCTAACTCTGGATGAAGATGATTATAAGAAAATCAAAATTGATCTTAAAGCATACTCTATTTTGACTCAAGCACTCAAAATGGATGTGATGAAAAGATTGAAAAAATATGGAACTACTAAAGCTGTTTGGGATGCTCTCAAAATTATGTGTGAAGGTAGCAGTGAAGTTGCTGAAATTAACAAAGACAAGCTGGTCAATCAGTATGAAACCTTTCATCACACCAAAGGAGAATCCTTATCAAAACAACTGCACAGATTTGTAAAGTTGGTCAATGACTTGGAAATTATGGGTGTGTCATACAAATTTAAAGAACTAAACAAGAAAATGCTTCACAGTCTGCCTAAAAGCTGGAAGCAAAATGTCACAATGCTGAAAAATACTCTTGATCTTGAGAGTACCACTCTAGACATTATGATAGCCAAGATTCAAGCTCTGGAACTTGATGAACGAAGCATAAATCTGAGTGGGCCAAGAGTGATTGAAGCCTACAAATTCCCTTCAGAATCACATTCTGTTGAAAATGCTTTCATCATAGAGGAAGATGACTTCATCTCATCAAGAGATCAAATGAACAATACTGGGTTCATTGCATCTCCATCATTCAATCACCATTCAACTTCAGCACAAGCTCCAAAAGTCTCCACTGCACCTACCATCTCTCTAGAAGACTTAAAATCAGAAGAGCAAAAGGCAACCTACAATGCCTTTGTTGCAAGTTCTGAAGCATATCTTGGGGGAAGACTCACTTCTGCCCATTTAATACAGGAAGATTTAGAAGAATTAGATCTTGATGATGTTGAGGAGATGGATCTACAGTGGAAAATGGCAATGATTGCCATGAGAGCAAAGAAATTCTTCAGAAAAGGAAGAAAATTGAGCCTGAATGAGAACACAAAGCTTGGATATGACAAATCCAAGGTAAAATGCTTTAAATGTGGCATTACTGGACATTTCTCAAGAGAGTGCAATGCTGCTAAAAGAACCAACCATTCAAGGAACTCTCCTGGTCAATCATCCTCACAGCCCAATTCAAACTATCAAGCAAACAATCAACAATAGTACGATCATTCTCATCATCAACAAACATATCAGAATCAACCACAGCTGATGAATCAAGCCCATGCAAGCAGTTAGCCTTCTGCTAGTGCCCTTGTGATCAAACAAGATGGGATATGTGACTGGAGTGTGTATGCTGAGGAAGTCAAGCCTTAATTCCAGAATCATGCTCTCATGGCTCATATCAATGATGGACCATCTGCAATGTCTACTGAGGTAAAAACTAACCTTTATAGTGAGAAATGCATAAATGAATTACAAGAGTATATAGAACATAATCATAAACTGGCAGATAAAATTAAAGAAGAAAAGGTGAAGTCAGAAATGATGAAGAGAGAACTAAAAAGTTTTGAAATCAAAGTCAAATCTCTCATTTTAGACATAGAAAAATTGCATGGTGAGAAATACAATCTTGCAGCTGAAAATGAGTTACTTACTGAAAAAGTTAGCTCAAGCTAAAGCTCGACAATCTATGACTGAAGTGAAACTTGAAAAGTTTCAAATGTCTTCAGTCAAGCTGCAAGAAATGCTAGATTCACAAAAGGATCCAAAGGACATGTCAGGGATTGGGTACAATTCAGGTCCTCCACCATACAATGACAATTACACTGTCATGCCTGACTCTGTATCACTTGTCGGGTTTGTTATAACATAAAATCAAAGTTTAACCTCTTAAACTTTTTGAAAAACGCAGCGGATATAAGTTTGAAACATGATTAATCAATATTGTTCTATCTGTGATATGAACAATCACTCCAACAAAAATTGCTATTTCAACAAGTATTGTTCAATTTGTGACATGAACAATCACAATACATCTGATTGTTACTTGAATCAGAAGGGGTTGAGAATTCCACAAAACAAGCCCATCTCAAAAACATCTACTATGATGCATTCTGTCAAACATCATCTTCATAATAATCAATCTAGGACTTCTAGATCAACAAATGACAGAAATAACTCAAAGGATTTAAGGAAGGGTCAAAGAAATCATCTCACAATGAAACACAAACTTGACCTTCCGTAGCAAAAATCAACTTTTGATAATGAAACTCGGGCTAAATTTTTACAAAGAAATAGAAACCAACGATTTCATTATTCATTTGAATCCTCAGTAGATGTAGATGAGATGACTCAACCAATTCATTACAAAAAATCTCCCAAATCACCTTCATCTAAATCACCATTCAGAGGAAAATACCAGGAGGTGACTATAATGAATAGGAACAAGAAACCCAAGACCATCATGGCTTGGGTTCCTTAGTCTAATTAGTTCTTTTTGTTTGTAGGTTCATCCACACAGGTCTAATAGCCTATGGTATGTAGACAGTGGATGCTCACACATGACTGGAGATCGTTCCCTCCTTCATGATTTCAAGTACATACAAGGAACTACTGTGGCATTCGGTGGAGATTCAGAAGGTGGCAGGATTACAGGAGAAGGATCTGTGACAAATGGAATGTTGAGCTTTGACAGAGTGAATTACTGTGAACAACTGAATTTCAATCTGCTAAGCGTGTCTCAGATCTGCGACAAAAATTATTCCACTCACTTTACAGACACTCACTGCTACATACTGAAACCTGGTTTTCATATTCCTGAAGAATGGGTTGTCTTAAAGACCCAAGGAAGAATAATACATATGTCTTAAACCTGTGTTCTGTGTCACCTAAGGAAGAAACATGTCTCTTGTCTATAGCATCATTTGATGAGTCACAGCTTTGGCATAGACGTTTGGGGCACACTAACTTGAAAAATATGAATAAGTTAGTCAAAGGAAACCATGTAATGGTCTTCCTAAAAAAGAATTCAATTTTATTGATCAATGCTTAGCGTGCCTCAAAGGAAAACAACATAAATTGTCTCACAAAACCAAGCTGGTGAACACTAACAATACTCCATTGAAGTTACTTCACATGGATCTCTTTGGACCAACTCATGTAATGAGTATGGGAAAGAAAAAATATTGTTTAGTGATCATTGATGACTTTTCTCGATTCACATGGGTGTTCTTCCTACTTCATAAAAATGAAGCATCCCAAATCATTCAAGAATTTATCACTAAAATTGAAAATCAACTTGATCTCAAAGTCAAAATAATAAGAAGTGATAATGGTACAGAGTTCAAAAATAAAAATATAAGTTCCTTTTGTGCAACCAAAGGAATTGCTCATCAATTCAGTGCAGCTAGAACTCCTCAACAAAATGGGGTAGCTGAAAGGAGAAATAGAACACTGATTGAAGCAGCAAGAACCATGCTAGCTGATGCTAAACTGCCAATCACCTTCTGGGCTGAAGCAGTTAACACATCGTGCTTTGTGCAAAATCGAACTCTGATTGTTAAAAAAAGTAACATGACACCTTATGAACTAATATTTCAAAGGAAACCATTCATTGGATTCCTCAAATCACTTGGTTGTCCAGTATCAATATTAAACACCCGTGATCATTTAGGAAAATTTCCATCTAAGTCTGATGAAGGATTTTTTGTAGGTTATTCTTCCGTCTCAAAGGCTTATAGAGTGTTCAATCCTAGACTAACATTATTGATGAATCCACAAATGTTCAATTCAAGGAACATTTGTTTCCCAAATCTACAAATGGTCTTGATTGGTTGTTTGATATTGACACTTTTACTATATCATTTGACCAATTTCACTTGTTTGATGCAAAATATTTTCAGGTGACACTTCATCAAATGTAGAAAGAAGAGAAAATTATCCATTGATCCCACCTACATCTGATGAACAAATGAATGAAGATGTTCCTCTTCAAGCTAATCCCATCAGACACTTGTCACAAAACCTGAGTGTTTCTTCTTAAGAAGGTCCTAGCTTGGTACCATCTCTCTTAGATGACTTGTCACATGAGATCAGAAAATCAAAAACAGGCGTCTCATCCAGAAGAAACTCAAGGTACTTCAAATAATGCAAGCAACCTCAGTGTTGCTAAAGATGTAGCAGCTACTGAAACAGAAATTGACAATTTTCATAATTCAACAACAATACACGATGATTGTGCCTTTGACCATAATGAACTAAATGTCTCCAATCTTGATGTAACTATTGCGGGTGACATCATTCCCACCTCAAGAATACACAAGAATCATCCAGTTGAAACCATTATTGGTGATCTTAATGAGATGGTGACAAGAAGCAAGTCAAGTATTGCAAACATCTGTTTGTTCTCATGCTTTCTATGTCAAACAGTACCCAAAAACATCAAAGAGGCGCTTCAAGAAAATAGTTGGATTGAAGCAATGCAGGAAGAATTACTCCAATTCAAGAAACAAGAAGTATGACAGCTGGTAGATCTTCTCGAAGGACAATACCCTATCGGTACCAGATGGCTGTACAGGAACAAGACTAATGATAGAAGGATAGTCATCAGAAATAAAGCAAGACTAGTGGCACAGGGATACACTCAGGAAGAAGGAATTGACTACGACGAGGTGTTTGCTCCTGTTGCCAGACTAGAAGCAATCAGAATCTTTCTCGCATATTCTACGTCCATGAAATTTACTATTTATCAAATAGATGTAAAGTGTGCCTTCTTGTATGGAAAGATTGCTGAGGAAGTCTATGTCAGTCAACCACCTGGCTTTGAAGATCCAGATTTCCCTCACAGAGTGTACAAGCTCGAAAAAGCTCTGTATGGTCTTCATTAAGCTCCAAGAAAGTGGTATGAGACTCTATCATCCTTTCTTCTTGAACATGGATATGAAAGAGGAAAGATTGATCAGACTCTCTTCAGAAGAATAAGAGGAAAAGACATGTTGTTAGTCCAGATCTATGTGGATGACATTATATTTGGCTCGATAAACAAACAACTCTGCAAAGAATTTGAAGATCTTATGCATTCAAAGTTTCAAATGAGTGCTGTGGGGGAACTCACATTCTTTCTAGGAGTGCAAGTCCAGCAAAATGGAATCTTCATCAATCAATCAAATATGTAGAAACCATGCTGAAGAAATTTCACTTTGCTGACTGTCAGTCTATTAGAACTCCTATAGATACTAAAGTGAAGATTGGACCTGACCCTCAAGGCAACTCAGTGGATCAAATTCAATATCGATCAATGATAGGTTCACTTATATATCTAACAGCCAGTAGGCCTGACATTATGTTTGGTGTTTGTGTGTGTGCAAGATATCAAGCTGATCCAAAAGAATCACATGTGAACGCAGTCAAGAGGATATTCAGATACCTGAAGGGCAACCAGCTCTCGGATTATGGTATCCAAAGGAAGGAGAATTTAATCTCTATGCCACACAGACAGTGATTATGGAGGATGCAACTTCAACAGAAAATCCACTTCTGGCGGTTGTCAATGTCTTGGTCCCATACTAGTATCCTGGCAATGCAAGAAGCAGAAAAATGTGTTTGGGTCCATAGCCGAAGCTGAGTATATTGCTGCTTTAGCATGTTGCTCTCAAGTTCTCTAGATTCAAAACCAGATACTTGATTATGGTTTTAACTTTTTGCGTACACCAATTTCTATTGACAACACAGCTGCTGTCTTTATAACTAATAATCCAGTTCAGCACTCAAAAACAAAACATATTGAAATTAGATATCATTTTTTGAGAGACTGTGTTGAAAAGGGTTTAATCAAATTGATTCAAGTACCAACATAAAATCAATTAGCTGATTTGTTTACCAAGGCATTTGAACCTAGTAGGTTTGAATTTTTGGTTCCGTCAATTGGCATGATTAACCTTGAGTAAAACTTTGAAAAATATCAAAAATATTTTAAAAACATCAGAAAAACCACAAAAAGAAATCAAGTCATATGAAGAAAAGAATCTTGGGAAATGATATAATTACAATCGTTATATTATTCACTGTGCTAATTTCAAAATGTAAAAGACTGAAATGACTTACCAGATATGTTAGTAGGTTCAACTTGGAAGAAAAGATACATGCAGTGATGAATTAAAGACATATTCAATTGTGAAACACTCATCACTAAGTACAGGTATGTATTGGCTTATCTGAATGCATGTGTGTAGTAACCTAAACACACCAGGTAATGATACTTTATGAATCTCTTTCACCATATCATGTTCATCTTGTTTTGCCAAGCAAAGACCTGATGAAACTTGCACATAGTGTAGATGTCATGATCCAAAAGATTCCTAATATGGAACATATCCAAAATTGGATGAATCAACAAAATAATACATTCCAAGTGAATGATCAAAAGAATCCTATCACGGATCACCTTCCAAAGTGAAGTGAAAAGAATCCCAATATGGATCAACATGAAAAAGGATCAAATTAAAAGAATCCCAATGAGGATCAGTGAATATGAGATTTCATAACTTAAATAACCTTGTAAGAAAAGTTGTGACAAAGTTCTGCCATGCATTGTATAAGGAGGGTTGATCATTCCATGCTTATGTGTGTGAGGTACACACTGAATAATAAATCAACCAAAGCATGATAAAAGTCATTTGCATCAAAATATCAACCAGGTATGAACTTAAGAGGACAAACATACCTTCAATCTTAAAGTTCATAATCATGTCCATTTAATTGTAAAGGATGCACATGTGTAATGTAAGATTGATATGATCCCAACAAAGATATTTTTCTCTTCATTATTAATATTAATCAAAAAATTATTCAAAACTTTTAAAATCTTTAAAGTTTCTCTCCAAATGTGGACATAAACTTTAGGGGGAGTAATTTAAAATTTTTGAGTAAGTTCAAAATTTTGTTTATTAACTCGATTTTGAAAAAACAAAATAAAAGGAACTTTAGTTGGTGTTGTTGCAATAAGTCAACCATTATATCTCAGCTTATGCAGATTCTTAGAAGCATGATAAGCCTATGATCTATCAAAATTAGGAAACTTGTATTTGTTGTGACATACAAGTCAATCCAAGCAAAAATTGACAACTCCAACGGCCATCTTCATAAGAAAAATCAATCAAGGACACCTCTTCATAAGATGAATAATCAATTCAATCATATTAACTTTTAATTTAGTTCAAAAGATAATGCAGGTAAGTGCATTAGTTAATGCGGGTGAAGGTAACCCATGCATATAACTAATGCGGGTAACAATAATTTTTGAAGTGCAACTAATGCGGACAATGATTTTACTCTACCGCATTAGTGTGTGAACTAAATGTGAAGTTTGCTCTACCGAATTTACTACAATACACAAATGCGGACAACCAAAATTTCATGTTTAACTTTCGCATTTGCAACGGTATACAATGTGGACAACCAAAATTTCAAGTTTAATTTCCGCATTTGCAACAGTATACAATGCGGATAGCCAAAATTTCAAATTAACTTCCGCATTTGCAATAGTATACAATGCGGACAACAAAAATTTCAAGTTTAACTTTCGCATTGGCAACAGTGCCCAAATGCGGATAGTATAAAATCAAACGCATTTGTAACAGTAGAGTAATGCGGACAGTCAATCAAGAATTAAGTCTTCCGCATTAGCTACAATCACAAATGCGGATGACCAAAAGTAGTCAAATGCGGACTGTCAAGTCAAAAGTTTGTCTTCCGCATATGCTACAATTAACAATGCGGATCACCAAAATCAAAAAAATTAACCTTTAGCATTTGCTATAGTGTTGACTGTATATGCTTGTAAACTTGTAAAATTTTTCAAATTGTATTATTTTACTATTTAAAGGAATTTGAACAGGTCATTTAATACTTTTCAAATTTGAGAGAACTTATAGTGAGACGAGCGTAAAACTACAGTATACCACCATCATTCATCATCATCATCACAAACATTCACAGATTTTGTTGTGTTTCATATTTTAACATTCTTGTCATCGATTCAGAACAACAGTCATTTCAAAGATAAGGTATAACTTCAACAGATTTTGAAACCAAAACCTAAGTCTCGAACAGCTACCCTAAAACGAACGATGAACCAGAAAACTATTGAAGAACACCAAAATCTAAATCATTAAGTGATGTAATACACATTTTCAATGTCAATAAACATGTAAACTGATAGGAATTCAACTAATATTGAAAACCATGACAACCGTGTTTACTGAGAAAAACAGAGCAATGTGAAAAAGAAAAGTGTGAAACAAATCAAAGTCAAAATAAAAGTCAAAATTGTGAACTAACACACATGTCTCTTGTACAGATTACATGGCAAACCTCACATGGAGCAAGCTCCATAACGTCAGCGGTTATCTAAACCCTGATATGCCTGAAGCAGAAGGTCTAAGAGATATGATAAGATTCCTATATACCACAAGGGTAGCTTATGCTATAACAGTAAGACCAACAATCTATGAGAATCCCATCAGGTCTTTTTGGGAATCAGCTGAAGTAGTTGAAGAAAATGGAGTGAAAACTCTTATTGGCAAGTTCAACACTGAACACACACTGAGGATCATAGAAGAATCAGTTAGAAGATGTCTTCAATTCAATGACAATGCAGATGATCCTCTTGAATTGGATGATGAGGAGATAACCACATTTTTCTCTGAATTTGGTTATGAAGGAAGCTATGAAGCCAAATAGATAGTCAAAGGATTAGGGGATCTGCCCTGGAGATTCCTAATTCATATGTTCCAACACTGTCTATCTAAAAGGAAAACATAATGGAATGACATTCTAGTCCTCACATCTTCTGCCATATGTGCTCTCTACACCAACAAAAGATTTAACATGTCAGCATATGTATTCAATGGCCTAATCTCAAATATTCAAGAAGGGTTGAGATACAAATTTCTAATGTACCCAAGATTTATTCAATGTCTAATCAATGAAACATTTCATGACAATGCTAATGAAGGACCAATACTTAATATTCCTCATTATGATGCAAGATCCTATAAATACATCAAAAAGAAGGACCGAAGGAACTTCTACAGTGGTGCCCCTTCACCCCTTCTTCCTTGGATTTTTGAACAAATACACCAAGCAGATCAAGCACGTCCTCCTCCACAACCACCTCCACAACCAATACCATCCCCTATACCACAACTGTTAGGACCTGGTATTCGACGGAAATACCTAGAGATCACGTGTAAACCAGATCAAATAGTGCGGAATCCTATTTGATTGGCGATCCAATCAGTGAGAACACACGAAGAATCAATCAAGGATTGAAACCAACGTTAGAAATCGATAAGGAATCGATCTAATGTGTTCTATGAACTTGGAGAACGATTTGGAAGGTTTCTGGACGGCTAGGGTTCGTCTAGAATCGTACTTGATCGAGCGTCCCTGTTTTTCACGAATTGAGTTGTATTTATAGGTTGGCACTATTCAATCATGCGACTGAACCATTAGTTTGGTTCAATCGTGCGATTGAACCATGCGGTTGGTTCATTCGTGCGACTGAGTGTTCAGTCGTGCGACTGAGCCAATCTTATGTTACAGTCGTACGACTGATCCAGTCTCCTGGCTCAGTCGTGCGACTGAGTCAATCGTGTGAAGTTCTTCATGTGTATGGTTCATTCGCATGAGCCATTCGCATGGGAACTTCATTAAGTTAAGTTTGAATGTTTTAGTTAATTAATATACTATTATATGTACTCATTCAAGTAATCATAACCCAATCAATTCAGTCACGACTCATTAATGAACTATTAAAACATTATAACCAACAGACTATCAATATCAGTTTATTACTCATACCAAACAAGATCTATTATATCACATATCATGATCTAGGGACATACATGTATCAACAAACTCCCCCTTGGACCTAGATCTCTCTAATGTCTTGTTTTCTTCATTACCTCCTCATATTTCTTGTACTTGTCCTCTTGTGTGACTCACGCGTGAATATCAAATGCGAAGCAAAGTCGTATAACATTTTGGAACTGGAGGGCTTGTATAATGTCTTGTGTGTCATAGAACAATGGCCACTTGTATAATGTATAGACATCATTAGCAGACAAGTTGGTTAGCCACATTGGGTCGAATACCCTGACAGTATCCATTTGATCCCCTTTGTTCAGAACTATGACAGCTTCAGCCGTTCTCCAATCATAGTACCACCATTTGAAGTGTGGAGTGAAGTCCTGTGGCATTTCCCTGAGAGGGATTCTCGACATAGTGCGAGGAGGACTCCACTTCAACACAATCTTAGGTTTTCCAGTAATGGCATCCATCTCAGACCTTCTAATATACCTTGTAGGTTTTGAGGTCTGAAGTTAATCCACCTGGTGTGGTACTCTTTCTTTAGGGCACCTCAAACCAGCCTGACATCTTTCTCGGTCAGCATACAACAGCTTCAATTTGGCCAGCTGGTTGAGCTCAAATCCTGTAGAGTCTTTAGATCATGTGGAAATCTAAAGTACTCTATGCCCTTTTCCCTCTTAATGGCATAAACGTTAAGATCATCAAAATATGCCCATGCTATAATCCTGCCTGACACCGTATGATGTTTCTTGACGCTGTAGAACTTGGTGTAGGCATCCCTCTTGGTGCAGCACGTTGGGCTCTGACTTCTTTAAAACATTCAGCCCACTCAGCCTTTCGAATGTATACGTCATCGTTTGAGGCTTGGGCTGTTCCTTCGGTCTTTCCTGCTTCCTGCTCCATCTTGTCTAGTACCTCAAACATATCACTGACTAGGGACTCACCCAGATTGGGGACCACATTACCCTCGTTGTCAACGTATTGAGGGTACTCTTCAGCAGCAATATCTTCAACCTCAACTTCATCAACATCATGTAGTTCGTCGTCACTGGTTGAATCAATTGTTGGAACATCCTTGACAATGTCATCAGGATTGAGTCTGAACATCTCTGCCAGTTGCTCGTTAGATAGGTCGTGAATTATTTCACCTTCTTCAGGGGTATAACTCACTGACCTTCTGACAATCCCTTGCAGATCAAGAATCATTGTGAGTTGAGACTTGACCTGTTGAAGGGGAGCAATATCAAACTCATCTCTGTGGTACTTTGGATCTGTTTGATTTACACATTTCATACTCAAATCATTAGTAATATATCAAACAAAATGCATTAACTTAATATAAACATTCAGTACATGGTTTTTCAATACAGAATACAAAAGTAAATAAACACATAAACATCCACTATTTACTTTTATCTTGAATGCTAGACTCTTCATGTGAAGGTGCAGAAGCAGAAGCTGACTGATCTTGTCTGTTCTTTGTTCTCTTCTCTTGCCCCGGGAGCTAAGACAGATTCAGCTGCTTCTCCTTCTTCAGTCTCTTCATCTGCACACCACTCTTTGGTTTTCTCTTCATCAGAATCACTGTCATCATCATCATCATCATCATCATCATCTTCATTATCTCTGTCTCCATCTCTATCTTTAAAGGTTCCTCCTTTGATCCTTTCAATTTTAGCAAAATGGTCCTCTTAGCTTTTTCCAACTCCTCTATTTTCTTGCCTGGTGCGACACTTTGAGCTCGAGTTGGTCCATTTGAGTGTTCTGAGCAGCCAATTGCTGGGCCTGCTCCTCAACTACTCGATCCTGCTCTGCAATTTATGCGATTGTGCAGCAGTCAGGTCGGTAAGCTGGCGGATCTGAGTGGTCTTTTTTCATCAGCCGCCAGCAAAATCGCAACACCATTCTATTTAAAGCTGACAGCTGTTCCTCTACCCCGATTGGAGGTAGAGGAGATCTATAGGTGTGTGAGGGGTAGGTTGAGGGCTCGGTTTGGTGGCTAGTGGTGGTGGTGGAGGTGGTGAATATCGGGTCAGGTCGGATGATAGTGGTGGTGAGTGTGGGGTGAATGATGTAGTGGTGGCTGGGGTCTGGCTTGTGGTGGTCGGTATGGTGGTGTCTATTGTCGCTGTGGGGGAAGGTATGGTGGTGGATAGTGTGTGTTGCAGAGGTGGTAGTGGTGGAAGGTATGGTGGATGTGGTAGTGATAAGGTTACCCTATGCTTCTTCTTTTTCTGGCCATGGGGTTGAGCCATCCGTTTTCTCCTCGTTCCCTTCGAGGTGGATGCTCCCCCTACAATCCCGCCTGAGGACCCAGAGCATAAGTTGGATCAGTTTCTGTACTCCGGAGCCTCTCGTTGTTCACCACAACCCTCAACCCATGTTCTGTGGGAACAACTTTCCTTCCCACAGTTCGGGTCAGTGGCTCCTCATCAGATTCAACCTCATCTTCATCGTTAAGAACAAAATCTTGATGAAATCCTGCTAACTCAGTTACTTCAGCAGGTGAGACAGACACAGAGGGAACAGAGTCAGACACAGTGCCTCTGGATGGAATAGAATCATCCCCACTGTCATCCTCCTCTGAATCATCAGTAGGGAGGACAATTTGCTCCACGTCGGAGTCACTGTCCTCGTGACGCCATTGGCGTTTCCCCGGTGCCACATACTTTCATATGCTAAGTGGCCAATCATTCTTTTTCACTTGGGGCTTAATCTGCTTTCCCCTGTAAACTCTCATCCTACCCAGAGGAGTATCATCCATTATCTCTAAGGCCACTGCGTCATGACTCTCTTTGGCAACGTGGCAGCTTCTCGTTGAAGACGAGCTGTAAGAATCTGGGGTACATACAAAACCCTCTCTTTTCCATTACCTCCAAATTCTCCACCAAGTAGGAGAATATCATGCTGGAAAAACTGAAGGGTGGTTCAGAACCAGTGCCACGTAGGCATTTTGAATCTGGTCTGAGAGGTCGTCAAAACCACCCCTCCTCGATGCAACACACTTGAGGATCACGTGTGCTAAGTACTTGTACTGGGGGCTCGGGTTGCTCTTGTTGAGCACACCTGAGTTGATATCCCCAGCGTACTTTATCCTCAGGAAGCATCCCCTCACTATCAACGGATGTAGTTTAGTAGGATGATCAGCGTCATCCCCGAACTCTAGGACCCTCTGAATGTCGGCAGCAGAGATCTCAATATCATGGCCCAGTATAGAGCTCCTGAATAGTACGGCTCGCGAGAGCGGTCCACAAGGCATTCTCCCAGAATTCCTGATGGAGTGATCTATAAGGCGTGCAAGGAGTGGAGATAGCCTTATAAATCCGGACCGTCTCAGAAAGGCTATAATGTCGGTAAACTCACCCCGTTCCTGGTGGTGTGATCCAAATGGGCACAGATGTTGTGCTTTGGATTTATGGTCCACCTTTCTGCCATTTATCTGTACACACAAGACATAGAACCATTATTACATAAGACATGAAAACTTCTGTTCTAAGTGTAAAGTTGAAAGTCATTTTGATTCATTCGTGCGAATGAATCACGCGACTAAAGTCAGTGCCTGTTTGAGTCATGCATTGACAATCGGCTGTTTAGGCATGCGATTGAGTTCAATCGGCTGATTGAGACATGCGATTGAGTTCAATCGGCTGATTGAGGCATGTATTGAGTTCAATCGCTGATTGATGCATGCGTTGAGTTCAATCGGCTGATTGAGACATGCGATTGAGTTCAATCGGCTGATTGGACTCATTCGGGTGGTTCAGTCGGTCGAATGATCCAATCGCAACGTTCAATCGTGCGATTGGAGTTCATTAGAACGACCAGTCGCTTGCCCCCCTGTTCGATCGCCTGTGGGTCGAATCTAGACCAATCTAAGTCATTTAATAGTGTTTAATGGTCCATTAGTCTCGTCTACTTGTCACTAATAACCTATTAAACTCAATTTTAACATTTTGCTTCATTTACATAGGTGATTAGGTCATTTCACAGTTCGGTTCTTGATTCAATCCAGTGTCGCTATTGTAGGTCGGTGATGTACTGATTTTGGTAGGATTCAAGGAGTAGTGTACCTGTAAAACGTCACTCGAATGTAAGAATTTAACAGCAATGTATATCAGAATCTGTGGCAATTTTGACAGGGTAACGGTAAAGAACGCGATTTGGGGTGCTATTGGGAGTGATGAGTGAGATGCGATCGACTGAGACCCTTAAATACTGAACCTAGGTTCATTCGGCCGACTGGCCTCATTCGCTCAGTTCAATCGGGCGACTGAGGTTCAGTCGTACGATTGGCCTAGTCAATCGCATTCAGTCGGCTGACTGAGTCTCAGTCGGTCGACTGACTCATTCGGTCTCCTTCATTCGCCCCTTTAGTTGACCGACTGAGCCTCAGTCGGTCTTCTAATGTTTCATTCTCCCCCTTCTATTCGTCGAATGGTCAATTATGTCCATTCGGCCGATTGGAAGCCATTCGCATAGTTGGTATAACCATGATCCACTAGTGCGAATGGTCACCCTTTGTGAGTTTACAGTCATTTTGAACATTACTATTAGACCCTTTTCACTTTGATAATAACATTGTAACTCTTAACCAATCAGTCACTTCAGACGTGACCTTTTAATTTTGAACATGGAAATCTAAGGGATTTGATTAGGAGTAGACAACTTTAACTTAGATTGATCATATCTGGACCAACTCAATTTTGGAATCATACAGGAATATCAAATCATTTTGGACTTGTTATTAAAACTCTTTTATGCTTAAATTCTCGGTGTTCATCCAGAGTCGTTAGCAACTTAAGGAAATCATACTGAACTCTTAGATTTTCACATTGATTTGAACTCTTGAGAATGTAGCCACTAAGATTGTCAGTATGTTTGTCCACTTAAATCCATACACAGACTTTTGACGCAGACTGGTGACTGATTTAGGTTTAGTTATTTCAGCTAACTTTGTGGATCCCACACTTATATGGTAATCAACATTCCTCAGAGGTTTTGAGCGGTCTACGGTATATTACAAGAAGAGACTATTCTTAAAGCTTTCAAAGAGAAGCCTGTCCTCAGGTCAGTGCCATCGCACAGCAGAGAGGCGGAAAACAACAATGAATTCTAGAATATCTAGGTTATGCTTATCCTCAGGTCAGTGCCATCGCACAGCAGAGAGGCACACAACCTATCTCCTTGTTAGAGCAGCTTATTTTATTGACACAATATGCACCAACAACATAAGTCATTAGCTTTATTGCATTTGTCTTTCATTTTTTCTTGCTTTGCTCTAATTATGGTCATCCGCACACTTTTTGGCATTTAAATGCTCATTACCCCTTATTGGAATATATTTGATTGTGTTAACCAGTGATAAGATGGGAGCCCACAGTCAGTTGAACAACTTAGTTTGATCTTGAGATCACCAATCAGGTCTAATTGTCTATTTTGTTGAATCTACCAACATATCATTTGTGGTCTAGCAGCCTCTAAGTCTACTTTCTCTGTGTCACTTAGGAGTTGCAGTTTTCTATCATTTTCCCTTTTTATATTGCTTAGACTACACAGACTTTACTTTGAACTTTTGCATCTTTTCAAACCTTAAATTTTAAAATCCCTCTTGATTTTTCCTGTGTACTATCATATTCCAAAGGTATTGAATCGGTATCACAGACACAATCTACCTTATTTCAGCTAGTTACCCCTTCTCCCTCATTTTTTATTTATCTATTTATTTACTTATTTATTTATTTATTTAATTTTTTTTTTAATAATGTTAACTTGCTGACATATTCTCCCCCTAAAGTACTAAAATCATTTCGGATTTAATTATTTTTGGTTTAATAAACAGCAAAAAACATGAGTTTAATTATAACAGACAAAGAAAAAAAAAAAAAATAGATAACATAAATAATATAAACTTTAACGAACCTACATCGGACTACACATATTCTCATCAGAAATACCTCACTTTTCTTTTTAACGCCGTTGACCTCTAGCAAGTATTGAAAACGTGGTTTATCAAAGGCTTTTGTATAGAGGTCAGCACGTTGAAAATCAGTATTAATTTTAACCACATCTATTAAGGTCTTTTCAAAACAGTCTCTTATGAAGTGGTATTTAATACCGATGTGTTTGGTCTTAGGATGTTGAACCGGATTTTTGGTACTGCAATTGCAGCAGAGTTATCAACAAAAATAGGAGTAGACGAGAATTTCAAACCGTAATCCCGCATTTGCTGTTGAATCCAAAATTTGAGAAAACAAGCACAGCAGCAGCAACATATTCGGCTTCACAGGTTGACAATGCAACCGATGTCTGCTTCTTACACTGCCATGTAACTAATCTTCTCCCAAAGAATTGACACCGCTCATGTAGACTTGTAGTTCATTTTGCAGCCTCCGTAGTCCGAGTCACTATACGCCGTGAGCTCAAAATCATCATCATGAGGATACCACAACCCCAGTGTCGGTGTACCCTTTAGATAGCGAGCGAAAAATCCTTTTGACCCCGATCAGATGATTGACCTTAGGTTAGCCTGATATGTAGAACATAACATGTCGCATACATGATATCAGGTCTTGAGGCAGTGAGATACATGAGGGATCCATCATTCCTCGGTACATAGTGGCATCTACAAGATCTCCATTCTCATCAGGTGCTATATCATGATTCGTAGCAAGTGGAGTCCCAGCAGCAGAAGCATTCTCCATGTCAAAGCGACTGAGAATGTCTCCTACATACTTGGTCTGATGTAGAAAGATCCCATTAGGTGTTTGATCCACCTGTAACCCGAGAAAGAACTTCATCTCCCCCATAGCACTCATCTCAAATTCTTTCTTCATCACTGCTTCAAACTCTTTGCATAACTCTTCATTCTTTGACCCGAAGATTATGTCATCAACATATATCTGTACAAGCAGTAGGTCACCATCCTTTTCTTTATAAACAGTGTACAGTCAAGACTCCCCTGCGAAAGCCGTGTTTCACAAAAGAGTCGAGAGTTTCTCATACCAGCTCGAGGAGCTTGATGAAGCCCATATAACGCCTTGTCGAGCTTGTAAACTCTATCCCGATGATAAGGGTCTTCAAATCCCTCGGGTTGACTTACATAGACTGTTTCCCTGATTTCCCCATGAAGGATGCACTCTTCACATCTAATTGGTAGACTTTAATCTTCATGTACAAGGCATAGGCAAGGAAGATACGAATAGCTTCCATCCTTGCCACGGGTGCAAAACACTCATTATAGTCAATCCCCTCGACTTGGCGAAAACCTTGAACCACCAGTCGAGCTTTGTTCCTGATAATGACTCCTTGGTCATCCTTCTTACATTTTAGTACCCATTTGGTGCCAATGACTTTTGCACCTTTAGGTCTATCAACCAGAGTCCATACACCTAACTTCTTAAATTGCAGAAGTTCTTCTTGCATGGCACTCACCCACACCTCATCATTTAGTGCTTCACTGACATATTTTGGCTCAACCTGCGAGACAAAACATCCATAAGCACCATCATGAATGTAACCCTTCTCCATAACTGAGGCGTAATCAGTTGAGTATAGCTGATTTCGGGTTTGTACTCCTGATCGGACATCTCCAATAACATTGTCAAGGGGATGATAGACGTTTAGTCGTGATCCTGGAGTAGTCGGCACAGTCACCTCCGAACCAAGATTGTGAACATTTTGGTCTGCATCTGAGGAGGTGGAGTTTGAGGTTCCGAAGTCGAGGGTGCATCACTTGTGGATGCTTGTGGACTTTCAGGAACTGGAACCTGTTCCTCCTGACTGTTCTGGGCATCTGCTTCAGTTTCATCTTCAGAGGAGGAGTCACTTTTATCGACTACCCCTTCTAACTGAGTAGATGACTCTCCCTGTGTGCTAGATGGAGTATTTAGAATATATACATCATCCTAGTAGCTAACTCATCATCCGAGGGAGAGAGAGGGATGTTGAAGGATTTGAAGAATCCATCATAATCGAAGAAGAAGTATGCAGGTCCTTTGCCTGTAGGTGGTGTGGTATATCTCTGAACGTCGACATTACACCACACTTCTACAAGACCCGTTGAGTTATTGTAAACTCGCTTGTTCGGTATGTTGTATCCTAGAAAAATTCCTTCAACTACCTTCTCGCTGAATTTTCCTTCTTGTGTCTTCTTCAGAAGTGTACACGGTGCGCCAAAAGGTTCAAGATACTCCAAATTTGGTTTGCATCTTTGAAGTAGCTCATAACATGTCTTTCCGTGCGCTTGACTATTAGGACTCGATTCAGTGTATAGCACGCATTTGCCACTGCCTCGTTCCAGAATTTGATGGGCAGTTTCGAGTCTGCCAGCATAGTCTGGGCTGTCTCTATCAAACCTGTTCTTTCTCTCAGCAATGCCATTCATCTGAGGTGTGTAGGCAGAAGTGAATTGATGCACAATTCCCTTTTCCTTGCAGTATGCCTCCATCCCTTGATTCTTGAATTTTGTCCCGTTGTCTGAGCGTATTTGTTGAACTTTTAGCTTGTAGAGTGATTCCAGTGTGGTTACTAATTCCTTGAATGTCTCCAAAGTTTCTGATTTTGATTTAAGAAACATTACCCAAGTGAACCTTGAGTCTCATCAGTGACACATAACAGTACACGTCGCCTGCAATGCTCCTTGTACTAACTGGACCGAACAGATCCATGTGAAGAAGCTCAAGAGGAAGTTCTATTGAATGAACTTTTTTTCCTTATGAGACTTCTTTGTCTGTTTGCCTTTCTTGCATGCTACACAAAAGTCAGGAAGTTGGAAGTTCTTGATATTCACTCCTCTAACTAAATCCTTCTGAATCAAATGATTCATCTTCCTTTGACTAATGTGTCCCATTCTCCGATGCCAGGAGATGGAATCCTTCTCATAGCTTTAGATAAGAAACACTGAACCTCATGATCCGTTGTGGCAGCTGTTGACAGATCCAAGACATAAAGGTCTTTATATCTTGAAGCAGTCATCAGAACTTGGTCCTCTGGGATCATATATTCTTTCTTCAGCATGTAACACTTCTGGTTATCGAAGATGACTTTAAACCCTTTATCACAGATTTGGGAAACAGAAAGTAAGTTGTTCTGGAAGTTGTTGAACGTAGTTCACTTTATCAAACTTAACTTTCTGATTTCCCACTTCTCCCTAAGCTGTGATATAGCCTCCTTTGTTTCCTGCAAAGGAAACATGCCCTCCTTTTATTTGTTTGACGTAAGATAAAGGGCTCTATTTCCTGTCATGTGCCTGGATGCTCCGCTGTCTATAATCCACGTGTTAGTCAGCACTATATCGAACACCCTGCACATACAAAGTAAATGAATCAGTTTAGGTTAGGAACCCAAGCTTTGACTGTCTTGGGTTTCCCAGAGGCATCACACATCATAAACTCCACCCTGACCTTAGAAGGTGAGGGTAGCTCGGGTACCTTCTGTCTCAGTATTAGACACGTAGGTGGATTTTTCTTTCCATAAGCCAGATTTGTGCAATGCCTGTTTATGATAACAGTCGTCTGGCTTACAGGTTGGACTTTAGGTCACTAGCTCTTCTAGGTGGAGTTAGAGAAGTCCGCTAGAAGACCTAGGTCTAGAGTCCAGACGATCAATCTTCTTCCTAGGTGTCTGATAGAAATGACAGTAGGAAGCAATGTGTCCACATTCTTCACAGTTGTGGCACGCTCTGCTATCAAATTTATGATAAACTTTCTTTGTGAGAAGTTGCGTGACACTCTAGTAACATCAATCACTTTATTTTGACTCTTGGATGTTTGATGTTTTCTCTGGTGTAACAAAATTTACTGATTAACCTGTTTTACTTTTTGGTTAACTGGTTTTTGACTTGAAGCATGTGAAAAGTAACATTTGAAGTCCTTTTAGGTTCTGATTTGACTCTATTTGACCCTGACTTAAATAATTTTTTCAAATTCATTTTCCAGGTTAACACATGGCAATTTAACCTTTGCCTTTGAAGTGGCTCCTTTTGTTTCTACCAGATTCAGTAGATGAACATGAGGTGTCGGATCAGTAACAAGAGGAGTGGTCACCACATGATCCTTGATGGGGTATTATTTACTGGTCTACACTTAGTGTCATCAAGGTCTCAGGTGGTGGTGGAACCACTTTGTAGCCTAATCCCTCCCCGTTATTCCTTTCTCTCACTAAGTGTTGAACTATGTTGTGAAGAACTAGTCCAACTATGCAGTTTCTGTTTTAATGAATTAACTTCGACTTCTAGAACTGCCTTTTGTTTCTTAGTGTCTTCTAGGGAGGTTAAGAGTAAGATAGTAATTGTCGTTTGCTTGGTTAAAAGCCACTACTTCGGTTTCCCTAAGTTGTTTAGTCAATAGTCTATCTTTTCTTTATAACAATGCTCATTTTGTTTTAGTGCTCTATTTGCCTCAGTGCACAGACGTAATCTTTTACTAAGTTATCATTATGATCTAATAACCTAGCAAATTTTTCATCTATGCTATTCTAAAGTGTCACAATCAGAACAAAAAGCATGGTTATTAAAATTTGGTCAGTGGTACTTACCTAAGTTGGTTCAAAAGAGTTAGCCAGTGCCGCTCCATCAGATGATTCTGGTTCTGTCGACTCTGGCTTTTCTGTCTCTGATGTGGAACTTCCTCATTTGGCTTGTAACTGACCTCGGCTGCAGTTGTTTCAGTTTTCTTCACTATGTGACATGAATCAACTGCTATATCACCTTCACTCGCAGATCATCATCAATATCCTCAACACTGGCAATGTTAGATTCTTTTGGTGAGACAAACATGAAACAACTCCAATCCTGTCCTTCATCATCATGAGCAGTTAGTGCTTTTGGATCCTTGTTGATGAAGTAGAACTAGAGGTTGCTTGTCCTAGATGTGTTGAGTAAGTGAGTAAAAGGTGAGAACGGGTTCCCATTCCCGTCTTCTTTGGCTTGACACATTCTCGTTTGAAGTGCCCCTTCTCCCACAGTTAAAGCAGGTCACTTTACTCTTGTCGAAGCCAAATGTGGTGTCCTTAGTAGCTACCAAGTTCTGTCCAGTCTTTTTCACAAACTTCTTTCGCCCTCCGGACAGCACTTGCTAAGGCCCACATTATATCCATTCTTTCAAGCTCCATCTCATCCACCTGCTCGTAGTCCTCATCTGCCAGATGGCAGTTTCCAATCTTCCCCACAACAAGTCCATCATATGAATGAACCACTACTGCTAAAAGATCCATATGCTCTCGTGCTACTTCCACGGTCACATTACCGAGGTTCTCGATCTTCAGTTTGGTAGCGTTTGCTTCTGATCCAATATGATGGGTACATGATGACCCAGACGTGTCTGATCCGAAGGAGAAGCATGTGAAGGACCTGACGAGCTAGACACAAAAGCAGTCTGGAGGGGTGCTCCAGATGTCTTAGCTTGAGGCGTGGCGTTGTATAAGCTGGATTTTGTGTGTACGAGGACTTCTGAGCTCTATACTTCATCCTTAGTGCTTCTTCTCGCAACTTAAGAATGAAGTCATTTATATGCCAGCTTTACAAGGATTCCATTCTGTCTCAGGTTAGACACGAATGTAGCCCACTTATTAGGCAACCCGTCTGCGAAGTTGCTTACTTTCTCTTCCATGGTAGTAGCCACTCCATGTGTATGCAATTCGCTCATCAAGTGGTAGAATCTGTCTATGATCATCCAAACTTTCATTACAATTGATGAGAAGTTATCGAATTCCTTCTTTAACTCCTTTGCCTTGATTGCCTTCAATGATGCATTACCATCATATCTCTTCTCTAGCGCATCCCACAGTTTCTTGGACTGCTTGTTCTCTGAATACTGTTGGAATATGTCTTTGGGGATAGACTGAGTGATCAATGCATAAACTTTTTCTCTGCATTGTACTTTACTTTCTGTGCGTCTGTCATCCCGCTAATGTTAGTTTAACTCCATCAGCTCCCACGGTGTACTATAGCCTATCTCATGGCTTCCACAGATTAGGATCTACTCCATTAAGGTAGATCTCAAAACGTTGTTTCCAGTGGGGAAACTCATCTAAAGTCAAAAGCTTTGGTGGTATTATGATTCCCCACCTCACTCTCAAGCAACAGCAGGTTCTGTATCCTTGAGTCCTTCCCAGCTAGTAAAGGCGGACATCTGATCTTCCATGAATACAATAAACTTTATAATCTAATCAACAAACTTTCACTGATGCGACTGAAGGATGCGAATGAGCTAATCGTGCGTATAAGCTCTGCGATTGTTCAATCGTGCGAATGAACTGGGCGATTGGTTCAGTCGTGCGTATGAA